>BQNB010032882.1:3341-52802 GCA_026074375.1 Tanacetum coccineum
CCCCCCCCCCCCCCCCCCCGGCTGTCCCACAGCCTAAACCCGACACACTCCTATGTGGGTGGTTGTCCCCGGCAATCCCGGCTGTCCTCGCAGCCGTTCCCGCAGCCAAACCAACAACCAATCCCAAATCCCTTTTGGTGGGTTTCACAGCCAACCCGACTCGAACACCCCCTCCTTTTGGTGGGTTTATTGTCATCGAACAAACAAACACCCGGTGGCTGTGGTGATGAGGTGGTAGCAACGGCTGTTAGCCGTGGTGATGGTGGAGATGGGGTGAGGTGGTGGTATCGGTGAGGTGGGGTGACGTGGGTGAGGACGTGGCGGTGGAGGCGCGTGAGTATGAGGATCGGGTAGATCGGTTGATGAGGAGCATCTTTGGTGTTGGCCGGAAAACTCGCCGGAAAATTATTCCGGCGGCCGGAGATGGTGGCGGCGGTGGCTGGCCGGTGGCCGGATATACTTGAGAGAGAGAGACTAGGAGTGGGTGTGTGTTATAATTTTTAAGAATGAAAAAAAAGATAATAAACTTTTATATTTATAATAAAAGTTTTAAAAAAATGATAATTGTTAAATAGATTAAGGTTAGTTATGTAAATAGTTCACAGGGACCAAATGTGTAACTTTCAAGTAATATTTTGATAATTATCGGTTCGGGACTCGTTTGGGCGACTTAACGGATGAATCAACGCACGAAACTTGCGCCATTGATTTCCAAATCATTTTTCCGATAAAAATGAGTATTTATTTGATAATATTTCATAAATATTTTATAACATTAAATAAAATATCTGTTATTCGTTTTGCGAACCGGTTACGTCTCGTCCGCAATAGAATGGATTTAAGCTCGAGCATTTGCGTTATCACAACGCTTTTCATTAAAATGATGAATAATTTATTTAATATTTTTATTAAATAAATACTGATAATTAAATAACAAAACAAATTTAATTATTTTTGTGTGTCCGCGTTGCAGGTTGTTCGTTAAATGTTTGCGGTGCTGTTTTAGCCCTTTTCGGCTCGTTTCCAGGTCTCGGGCAAAACTAAAAAGTTGTCTGGAATATCATTTCACATCAAATTGCTTTAGAGTCCGAGTCGTGAAAACGTGATTTAGATGATCGTTCTTATAAGTCAAGCCAGACCCTAAAAGTCAACGATTGAAATCGTCATTCAAAAATTCAAAAATTCTCGGATGTTACAGTACCTACCCCTTAAAGAAATCTCGTCCCGAGATTAAATTCGTGTTATCCGATTGTGTGACCGAGAAAAGGTTTAACATCTGATAAACCGTTTCTAAGCAAGACGATGATAACTTTCTTCAGTAAGATTAGATGTTTCGACACTTCTCAACATACCAAAAGCTTGGCTAAGTTGACCAGGATATATAATCCATCAAGGTAGATATTTTTAGAAAATATCGTTACAAGTTTTATGATTGATATTAACATCACTGGTATCGCTCTCACTCGAACATCCCGCTTACTCAGACCACAATATTGTCTGTTTTACCCGCATGCTCTCGCGAGTCAACGGTTGATCGCGCGTTCGTTAATCGTTTCGAGCATTGTAAAAATTTACGACATGACTCGCTATTATTCTTATGATCATAAAATATCATTTTATGAGCCGTGTCATCTTTGTTCCTCAACCTTGGTCATAGCTCGCGTTTAATTAACAAGATATTTACAAGATATTTATTAGATATTTATAAGATATTTATTAGATATTTATCTAAAATATCTTTTAGATATTTTCCTTTAACTTAACCCTAGTTAACTTAACTAGAGTTTCTTAACCTTAGTTAAACCCTATATAAAGGCTTAACTAGTAAGAAAAACATACAAAACACATTCCTAAGGTGTAAAACACAAAAATCTCTCTCATTTCTCTCATCATATATCACGGCTCAAAACCATCTCCATAACACATCCATACTTTGATTTTCTAGATCAAATACAAGTGTTCTTACATCTATTCTAAGGTGTTCTAAGAAAGATCGGAGGGTTGATTTCTCGTTTCGAAGATTTAAGAAAGTTTGTGCAAGATTCGGGTTTCAAAGGATTAAGGGTTTTTCTAGTGTTATAATCTCGGGTTTGATATCCAAAACAAGGGTTTAGATAATTTGTTCTTCATCATTCATCCTTCCTAAGGTTATCTAAATACCTTTATACTTTTCATTTCATGATTTTATGTGTTTACATGTTCTTTATAGCTAAATCACCATTTAGGGTTTCTTTAATGGGTTTTGATTAAAAGTGAGATTAGAACACTTGTTATCTCGAAATCTTGAACAAAATATGACCTAATGGAGCTAATATATGTAAGACATAAGATATTAAGGGTTCTAATGGGTTTGTAACAAAGTGGTAAAGCTAAAAAGTCCTAAAAACAAGTTTTAAACACATTCTGAGAAAAATATCTTAAGGGGCTGTTTGTAATTCAAAATTTACATATATGTTTTATGATTTTATAAAATACTACATGTCACAAGGATCGAGGGGTCATAAAGAACTCGAAAAACCGATTAATAACGAAGAAGATACGCTATTTACAAGTTTACGATAGTTAATACTTTTATAAAACAATTTTTATAAAAAGTACTATTCATCACAGAAACTTATACTTTATAAACATCAATAATATGATAAAACTTTCAATTACAAGAACGTGCTCGAAAGAATCACTAAAATCGGAGTTAAAACGAATAAGTTATGACGATTATACGATTAAGCTAATTAAATTTATATAAATTATTACTATTCATGAATAGTAAAAGTACTATTCATCAGCAGATTTTAACTTTTTAAAAATACGATTATTTGATACATCTTTCAAATACGAAAGCGTGAACGAAGGAAACGTACACAACGGGTTTAAAACGAGAAAGTTACACACTATTTTCTAACTTGTGCACTATTTCCTGAGGTGAATAGTGTTGGTTCGTTTTTAATAAAACTTTTTGCAAAACTTTATGGAATCATTTAAATAATATTTATAATTAGTTTAGACTTTATAAATATTATTTTACAAAGGCGATTAAACCATTTAACGATTATACGGAGATAAATACATGGTATTTAATTATCAAATACAATTTGAACATAATTTCACAAACGCAACTAGATGGTGATGTAGCTATATAGAAATATATATGTGTTATAGTTACCAAAGTGCTATATTACTAGGGAATTTCATAATGAGGCCTCTTCGGATGGCGTATTGACGAGTTGTTGGATTTACGATTTAAAGTATCCTAGCTCCTCGTACGTCATGTCATGACCTCTTTAATTATGATAGCCCGAACGATAGTACGATATAACAACTATAAGATTATATTCAATGTTATTAATTAAAGTACTTGGTACTTATACGACCCATATTTACTTAGGTTGCTTTCGGATATTTCCGTGATACATTTTCTGCCATTTACCTGATTATTTCATCACTTCACTTCTAAGGTGAGATTCATAGCCTCGCTTTTACTTATTTACATGCTTTATAAACCCGCGAGGGGGATACATGCTTGTTACAAACTCTTTTACATACTCGTTTATCTTATAACAATGTGATTACTTTTCAATACTTTGTGAGTTCATAGTCTCGCATTTCAATCTTTTCAATGTTTTATAAACCCGCGAGGGGAATACATGCTCGTTTACAAACTTGTATATTTTACTACAGTACAATTACCTTTCAATACTTTGTGAGTTCATAGCCCCCTTTTTACTACTTAATTGTTTTACAAACTCTAAGGGGTGAATTACATTGCTTATTTTACTATTGGACACAAGTGTTTTTCTAAGTGTTTTCAAAGTGTTTTAAACTGTATGCTATCCAGATTACTGCCTGAATATTATTGCCTAAGTTACCACTATTGCCAATTAAGTCCCTACTATATCATGAACCGTCAATTGCTATTGTAGTGAGCGCGAGTGTTGTGGATAGATCTATCGGGACTGACAATCCCCACCTGGAATTTCTGGTCACAAGTTGACCATGGTGCATTTAACATTGAGAATACTTTTAGGTTGTTGGCAAGCATCCTATACATTTGGGGCACAAACTAGTTAAGGCTTCGGGGTCATGAGCTTAGTGCAATAATACAAAGTGTTGGACATGATGAATGTGTTTCTCTTGTCTACCTTACCTATTTTGGACTATGGAATACGTACATAGTCTGCTATTACTTGTTTTGGACTTCGGAATACGTACTTAGTCCACCATTTACTTCGATCTTGTGGTCCACTACTGAACATTACTAGATTTATTAAATCTCTACTTGGATTTCGGAAATAACACTTTTAAATGCTGTAACGCTACTTTTCTTCTCAAATATTTCTTAAATTATTTCAATACTATTTTTATCTAAACCTATGAATTCACCAACTTTATGTTGACCGTTTTTGCATGTTTTTCTCAGGTTATTATTTGCTAGTGGAGCATTGGGAGCATTCGAGTCGCGCGGATATATTTTTGAACGCTTAATAACTTGAGTACCACTAAATAAACATTTTTACAATGTTTTCTAATACATTATAAATGGGATCCTTTGTAAACTCTGATTTTAATATATCAAATGTGAAAAATATTCTAAACGTCTCTTTTGAGGTCGTTTTCCGTGACTTGTGTTTTGTGCCCTGAAGTA
Organism: Tanacetum coccineum; assembly: GCA_026074375.1. Classification (NCBI taxonomy): domain Eukaryota; kingdom Viridiplantae; phylum Streptophyta; class Magnoliopsida; order Asterales; family Asteraceae; genus Tanacetum; species Tanacetum coccineum. The sequence goes on from BQNB010032882.1 coordinate 7,984, forward strand.
GCACCCCAATGTTACAATTCCGCTGCGTTGTCCTGATTTTTGGGGGGTGTTACAGGGGGGATGAAATCTACGAGGTATCTAGGGTCGGGAATTTAAGGTTTTGGTACTGCAATTATGATAATAAAAGAAAGAACATAACGAGAATGGGATTATCCTTCCCTGACTACCTTTTGGCAAAATACAGGAAGTATCAAAACAATAGTTTAGTTTGGGGTGATAGATATGCCAAATGGTGCAATGTTAGTCCCACACTAGGAACTTCGTCTCAAGAATCCAACAACCTTAGACCCAGAGACTATACCTTTAAGGAATGGACATTAATTAAGGTTGGACATACTGACATAAGTGAACCTGTGAAAAAAGCATTACTCAAGCTATGGCTAATTGACTGTTTCCAAGACGAATCAAGAATAGTCAAGGACCCGCTTTCTATGAGTTTTTATGACTATAAATGGGTATTTGATTTAGAAATTGACCAATTAGCTGATAAATATGAACTTGAGATTGGAAAAAAAGGACATATGCTTGATAAGATATGGGATACTGTAAAGATGTCCATAGAAATAATGCATATTGGTGGCATGACAACGGATTTGAAAAAGAAGAATGTGATGAAATGGAAATAGAAATTGAAAAGTATGATCCACCTGAAGTTCAGGTTGAAACCTTCAGAGTAAGGAAATATTCATTTAAAGGTGGATAAAAGTTTGTTTGTGTGACCAAAGAAGAGGACGATACTTTACCTCTCGAAAGAAGAAATGGATCAAGATTCAAAGAAATGGTCCAGAAGGAGTTTGATATAAACACCCATGACAAAATGTAAAGTAGGCATGAGTCTAACTTAAAGACTCGTTAATAAACAAAAGTGCTTGTCGTGAGACAACCCGTCTTTTTATAAATGAATTTCATTCTCCGCATATTAGTTGGTTTGCATGTTTTACTTTGTTTTATAGGTTTCAACAGCTAGGAGGCAGCTTTCGAGTGACTCGACCCGTAATTGTGTGGTAGCTTTGCTGATTTAGCAGCAGTTACGGCGTAATCGCCAGAGTTACGCCGTAACCTCTTTCTGAAAAACCTTACAATTAAGTTTTAAACATTGCTAAACCTTGTATATCTAAATGAACTTTGTAGGTATGTTCCCTAGAAACCCTCATGAGACTCCACCCGTCCACTTGAGCCACCAAGTGGTTTAAAAGGATTGTTTCATATGCTAAATGCAACCGTGATTCCTACGAAAGTGAGTTATGTTTGTATTTCTTGTATATTTCCATTGAATGATTTTATGCTACTAGTTTGTTTTAGTGATCACAGGGGAAAATGAGCTTTGCTCGCGATGGAGATTTTCTAGATTTCTCCACCGGCTTATTACATTTCATATGTTCAGAAGCAATGCTCAAGGGAGTTTCTTGTTCTAATTCTCCTCTTCCTCTTTATTTCATTTTCTTAATGTACAATAGGGACATTGTACAAATCAAGTGGGGGGGGATGGGAGTAGAATTATCACTTGACCTATTATTGCCTTCGATTTTCTAGTTTTCTTTGAAAAATGGTGCCGATTTTAAAAATTTTGACAGATTTTTCTTACTAAACTAGAATTAATATTTGCCGAATGCACATTACCCTTTATTATTACTTGGCGAGGTTTAAGCTTAATGTTCCGTTTTCATCTCATTATACAAAAATTCACTAAAATATTGAGTGTGCCGGTTAGAACTTGGCCTGTACATTATTTATAGACCTAATTGATTAGCAGGAATAGATGATTCAAAAAGGAAACATTTAGAAATTCACGCAAATAAGCCTATATGTTTGTGTTTATCGACTAGTTACATTGTCTTGTCGACTTCTCGTGTTAAAAACCTTTTTGTTGCACTCACCAATAGTGCAGGATACCCCTAGATCACCCTTGTCTAGCCAATCTATGTTTTCACCCATTGTTATATGTTTCGTTACACCATTTCACCTTAGTCAACCCTGTAGTCTATATTTATCCTTGTCTTGAAATTTCTGTCTACCTAAGTCCATGGTTCAAGAAAATGGTTCGAAGATTGGCACTCTCGTTGATGACATATTATTTTGATCATAGAAGACCCCCTGGTATTGTCACTTTCGATACTGTTTATCTCAAGTGAGGGGATATTTTATTTATGTCCAGGAGTATAATAAAAATAAAAAGAAAAAGGTGGTGCAACTATAAGCCACCTAATGTGATAACTCCTGAGGTTGGTTACGTGTTATATAATCAACTAAGTATAAAGTGGTGCAACTAAGCTGTCCGATGTTATGAAGAATGGGTTAGCACGCTCCACAAGATCTCATTATTAGCTAATCCACTGTGAAGATATGATCAAGTTTTCGCACTTGAAGACTTGGATTATGGATGGACATGAGCCAGTTATGGATACCTTAGATTATATATGACTATTTATTTTGTGTTTTTATCTTAACACCAATTAAATGTGTGTCATATGTCTATCCTAACCCTTATATCACCTAATAAACCTGTGTTATGTCACCCATGTTGCCTTTTAGAATTGTTTAGACCCTAACTCTAACTGGTGCAGATTTGTGTACTCTCCAAACTTATGATAGAATACATACTATGACTGTGCAGATGAGCGATCACCCCAAAAATGAACACTTAGACTAGTTGAGAGTTGAGTGATTTTTGATCCCTTTTTCATGAGGTGTTCAGCTTTAATGTTTCTAGCATAAGTCTTTTATAGATTCATTTCTTTGAATTAAATCAGAGAAATCTCTTTATAAACCATTCTAACAGGTCTACTTGAGGGCAAGCAGAAGTCAAGTGGGGGGATATTTGATAACATCAAATATTTGATACTTTTTAGTGTCAATTTTCCCCTAAAAATACTTGCAATTGTCTTATAAATACTTGAATTTGATACTTTTACTGTTATTTCGTTATTTCCAGGTAAAATGCAAGTATGTGACAAGAAACACGGGAAAATGACGTAAAAATGAAGAAAACATAGATTCTTACGAGACTTTACGGCGTAACCCCTATGATAGTGTTACGCCGTAAACTATTCAAAGCAAGACACGTCACCCAACATGATTACAACATAACCTCACGCAAGTTTTACGTCGTAACATTATTATTATAGAAGGATGAGTTTTCTAAGTTAGCATTACGGCGTAACGTGGATAATTGATTACGCCGTAACATCCTTTAAGCCTACAAGATGAAAAGTGCACGTCAGCATTTTACAGCGTAAACCCCTAAAAGGTTACGCCGTAAACTATTCGAAATCTATAAATAGAGGCCTCATTCAGACAATTCGATATCAACCATTCCGCCATAGATCTAAGGGGTGATCAAGGCCTCCATAGCTCGAAGAATTCCACAAGAAGTCCAAGGGAGATTACACTTAAACTTACTTTTGTATTTAATCGTTCATAAACAACTTCTGTAAGAATTATGAGTTTTCCATCCATGATTATCTTTATTAATTCTTGCTTTGTTGTTACCATGAGCGGCTAAGCACTTTAAGTGCTGGCATAGTCATGAATCTACTATCATTATAATTCTTGTTTCCAGTTAAATAATGGTTTCGTTGGATATCCTTTTGACTATCGTGTAACCCTGGGTTTTGGTAGTATTACGGGTGGTTTAGATCATGTTAATCCTGTTATTAGATTACCACTTGAACATGAGATTAGCAGGGTACTAGGGGAGGATGATTATTCCAACCCTAGTGTAGGAACTAACCCTGTTACCGCCTCTATCACTTAACATACTTAACAAGCACATGAGAACTCTTTTAGAGAGGGTTAATAATCTGTATAGGTTATTAGACTAGTTCTTGGGATAGTTGGGATTAATCACTATGACCTGGTTGCCCTACCTTTGTAACTTTCGGGAGATTCAGGATCCTAGGAATTATAAGACAGACTAAAGATATCTATTCAGGACTGTCGAGTTTAGAAACTACCAATGAGACCATGATGTAACATTGCACATGAAAATATAGTTATAACGATAGTAATGTTATGGCTAGGCTAGCACGCTTCTCTCTCTGATATCTTTTACTACTTTTACTTTTCGCATATTTACTTTCCTGTCACATTCAAAATCAATCTCAAATCACTTTAAAACGTGACACTTTCAAATTAAAAATAATTAACACTTAGCTCTTGGGACGACCTCGGATTTACCATCTCTACACTATTCGCGACCGGGTTCTCTGCCCGTTAGTGCGTTTGTAAAGGTATAACGAGTTTTATTTATTTAAAACTTGGTAAATTAATATTTAAAATAAATTACGCATCACTGATCTTGTTCCCAACTAGCTTTAATTTGTTCCCATAAGGGACTAGTGATAGTTGTAGTGATCAAGGAGAACATTTGACTTACCTCATTATTGTTAGGAACTTTGGACAAGGCATCTGCAGTAACATTTTCACTTCCCTTCTTATAAGATATCTCATAGTCAAACCTTAACAATTTTGGTAACCATTTAGCTTAGAAGGAGTTGTAACCCTTTGATCCAATAAGTATTTTAAGCTAAAATGGTCAGTCTTGATTTTGAAATGCATGTCCATAAGATAGCCCCTCCATCTGTCCAATGCCAATATCACTACTAAGAACTATTTTTCATAAGTAAAGTATGACTAGTGTTTGGCAGACAATGCTTTACTCAAATAAGCAATAGGGTGACCCCTTGTTGTAACACAACTCTAATTCTTGTGTTACAAGCATCAGTTTCCACTATGAACTCCTCTTGAAAGTCTGGCAAGCTTAACACGGGAGCTTCAATCATTGCAATCTTTAAATTTTCAAAGGCTATTTAGGCTTGCGTAGTCCAGTGAAATGATTGCTTCTTCAACAGTTGTATCAAAGGTTTATTGATGATGGCATAGTGTCTGATGAACCTTCTATAATATCCCGTAAGGCCTAAGAATCCCCTTAACTATTTGATAGTCTTAGGTATGGACCATTCCTTCATAGCTTGGACTTTGGACTTATCAGTTGCCACTCCCTTAGCTGATATAACATGCCCTAAATATTCTACTTCTGGAACAGCAAAAGTACATTCGCTTTGTTTAGCATATAGAGTGTTCTCCCTCATTACTTGCATAATGCATTTCAAATGATGCAAGTGTTCAGTCTCACCCTTGTTATAGATCAAAATGTCATCAAAGAAGACCAATGTCAATCTCCTCAAAATTGGCTTAAAAACTGCATTCATAAGTGACTGAAAAGTGGAGGGAGAATTTGTTAAACCAAAAGGCATTACCAAAAAACTCAAAATGGCCATCATGTGTTCTAAAAGCAGTTTTATGAATGTCATCATTCCTCATTCTTATTTGGTGATAACCTGATCTTAAGTCCAATTTAGAAAAAAATCATAGATCCTTGCAGCTCATCAATGAGTTCCTCAATCATTAGAATAGGGAATTTATCCTTAGATGTCTATATTCCACACACATTCTCCATGTACCATCCTTCTTCTTAACCATGACAATGGGTGATGAAAAAGGGCTTTGGCTTGGTCTGATCACCCCTGAATAAAGTAATTCCTTCACCATCAATTCTATAGCATCTTTCTGATTAGATGGGTGTCTATAGGGCCTTATATTGACTGGTGGAATGTTTGGTAGTAAATGAATGTGATGAGCATGTGACCTTTTTGGTGGCAAAGCATTAGGCTTGCTGAACACATTTGCATATTCTTAAAGTAATTACTCTATAGTTCTACATGAGTGTTTGGCACAACTTTGTCCTGCTCCATCCAATGCTAAGAGAGTAGAAGGATAAACACATAAGGTCATGGAGTTCAACATTAACTATTTTCTTCCTTTACCTCCACTATTGCCCTGCATCCACTTCATAGAATACTGAGGAGTACCTCTCAATAGTACTTTACTTTTTGCATACTTAAATTCCATAGTTAAATTTTAGAAATTGAATTGTATGTCACCCAAGGTAGCTAACCACTGCACCTCTAACACCATTTCACACCCTCCCAAAGGAATAATCATCATATCAGTCATGAAAGTCAATCCTTGGAGAGTCCATTTAAAATTTTTGCACATAAAAGAACTAGTCAAGCTATTGCCATCTGCCACTTCTACTTGCAATGGGCACATACTCTGCAGTTTACATCCCACCCTTTTTACAGTTTGCACATCCATGAAATTGTGGGTACTTCCACAATCAATGAGGATATGTACCACTTGTTTTCTCACATAACCTATGATTCTTATGAAATTTGTGGACTAGCATCATTAGCAAAATCATCAGGTGATTCCTATGTTAACAATTCTGTGACACATTCCTCAAACACCTCTTCTCCCTTATCTTCTTCATCATTTATGATCACCTCCAAAGAGTGTAACTGACCACTACACTTATGGCCAGAAAAATATTTTTCATCACAGTAAAAACACATATAATTTCCCCTTTTTCTTACAACTCTTTTTGAGTCAATCTCTTTCTAAAAGACACTGCATTATTCTTAAAGCTAGTGTTTGGCATAACTGCATTTTTACCATTAGGCTTTTGGTATCCATTTTCAGTCTTATTAAACACATTAGAACTGATTTAAGAGTATTAAGAACATGACCATACCTTGATTTCATAGCCACAATTGTCTGTTCTTGCATCTTAGCTAAATAATACACATCATTAAGAGTGTCCAGAGTAAACATCCTAATGTGTGCACTGATCTCAACTTTAAACCCCCAAGAGACAAACTAATGGCATGTTTTTCACTCAGCTTCATTCTATTTAATAGTGACTCAGATTTCTCATGGTAGTCTTTAACTGTTCCATCTTGCTTCAAGTTTTTCAACTCCATTAATGGATCATCAATCACTGAATCAAATCTTTTGATAGCTTCTCTTGGATACAATTCCCATGGGTAATCATCACCAAATCTTTTACAAAACTGTTGATGCCATATCAAAGCCTTATCATACACATGCATAGAAGCCAACTGGATCTTATCCATTTCTTCAATACTATCAATCTTAAAGAATTGATTACATCTATAGATCCAGCCTTTAACATCTTCCTCACTGAATTTAGGGAATTTAATTTTAGTCATTCTACCATAACTGTGACTACCATTTTTGTAAGTTTGACCACCACCACCCCCACTTTGGTGTTGACTACCAATGTGGTGTGCAATGTTGCTAGTACCTTCACCATTATTGAGTTTGTTAAGCTCATCAGAAACCAACTTTTGACTAATCAAGAAAATATTCATTCCCTCCTTGATTTCAACAATGGCAGCCCTGAGTTCATTGATTGAATCTTGCATTGTCTCCATAGTAGGAACAGGGGTAAGAGTATTATTTCGTGTGGAAACCATGAACTCTAATAACTATCACTACTTTATCTACTTTTAAGTGACAGTTATTAATAATGTGGGTATCTTGATCAACTTAAACCATACTCCACTAATCATAGGTTCAAGAACATAGAATTTAACCACTTATGGGTTGTTCTTGTGATTGCTAAGTATGTTTAACACTTGGTCGGATTCTTGAACAGAATTACACAGCTTCGCCAAAATTTCATCGAAGAAGATGAGTGGAGTGCCAGGAAAGCGCTCTGATACCACTTGATACTAGTCAAATGGAAATGATATGAACAATCCAGGAATTATTAGGAAATTCGAAGATTGAACTTGTAAAAACAATCAGGAAATCAATGAGGAAGAAATGACTTCGAAATTGTATTACGAAACTGAAACAATTAGTTTGTTACAGAGTTGGTTACAGAATTACAAGATGAGAGAATTTGGATTACAAAGATGGTAATGAAATGAAATGTAAAGTAAAGTATTTAAAGAGAATGGTTTGGCGCCTTTTTCAGTTAAGTCTGTTATGGGAAGAACACGTGCACCTCACGTGTGTAGTGTAAAAGCACCCACACGTGCCCCTCACGTGCCATAACATTTCAAATGTATCATAAATACGCATTAGGAAAAGTCAAGTTCATATTAACATGGAATACGGACGTTAAAAGAAATGACGACGTATCTTACTTGTTATTTTTTATAATTATAGGTATCATCGTTATGACCAGACTATTTAATTACTAACTTTTTGAATTTCGATTATATAGTATCGATCAACGTATTCTGTGTAACGATAATACATACAAAAAAAGTGACAAGTATAACATCTTCAGACAATAAGCCCTAAAAGAAAAAAGTAACACAAAATTAAAATCTTTTAACAAGATCATCGTCTAATTAACAAATTAAGATATTACCCTGTTATTAGATTTTAGTTTTTTTCTTGAGAGTTAAACGTACTGAACCGTGTATGTGCCATGCTAACTGGACCTAAAGACTCAAAAGGCTCATATCAATTATCTCTGATTCGAACCAACAAAATTTGTCACAAACAAGGTACATTCTTTTCAATTTGAGTAATGTCATAAGTTTTTACCTCAACTCTAAACTACTTAGTAAGATTTTCAACTTATTTAAAGCACGTCTAAAGAAAATAACCACTAATCTGTTCATCACACAATAAGTGTCAAGTTTGATTTTTTAAAGTTTTTCTTCTTTAAATTTGGCTTTAACTATTTTTTATGATATATAATACTTAATGCAAAATATACGAATGAATTAAGTTTTAAATGTAATTTCATTGTATAATTTTCATCAAATATTATATAAAACGAACACAAATATTTGAGATAAAAGTAAAAAAAATAAATTTAAAAAGTCAAATAATACACTAAATGTAAAACTGAAGTAGTAATAGTTTTTACTTACAACTACTATATAGAGAGTATTAGATAAAAGTTAGGGTTAATGACATGTAATAGCAACGTACTTTCCAATTTGAGCCGTTATCAGATATGAACTTTAAAAAGTATCACAATACCCATCCAACTTTCAAAATTTGTGCTATTATCATACTTTTGATGACGTGGCACTGACGTGGCATACCTGAAAGTCTGACACGTGGCACCATTTATAACATGACACGTCATCAAAAGTATGATAATAGCACAAATTTTGAAAGTTGGATGGGTATTGTGATACTTTTTAAAGTTCGTCTCTGATAACGGCTCAAATTGAAAAGTACGTTGCTATTATATGCCATTAACCCTAAAAGTACTCATCAGCCCAAAAAAAAATAACCCCCCCAAACATAAAAAAATTATTCAGAAAAACATAGTCCCGCAACCTGCCGCAACGCCGTGTTTTTTTCTTTTGCTTGTTTATCACAAACAAGGTACATTCTTTTCGATTTGAGTCATGTCATAAGTTTTTACCTCAACTCTAAACTACTTACTAAGATTTTCAACTTATTTAAAGCACGTCTAAAGAAAATAACCACTAATCTGTTCATCACATAATAAGTGTCAAGTTTGATTTTTTAAAGTTTTTCTTCTTCAAATTTGACTTTAACTAAATTTTTTTATGTTATATAATACTTAATGCAAAATATACGAATGAATTAAGTTTTAAATGTAATTTCATTGTATAATTTTCATCAAATATTATATAAAACGAACACAAATATTTGAGATAAAAGTAAAAAAAATAATTTTAAAAAGTCAAATAATACACTAAATGTAAAACTGAAGTAGTAATAGTTTTTACTTACAACTACTATATATAGAGTATTAGATAAAAGTTATCACAAAATACAATTTTTTTATCTTTAAACTATCTGTAACGGTGATCATATGATTGGTCGGTCCTCTTTTATCGACCACATCTCTCCCCTTACGGAGACCATAGAGGACCCCCACCTCCCCCTTCTTCAAATTAAAAGTTTTGGTCGGTAGGCCGATCATACAAATTGAAAGTTTGTGTGTGTGAATTATTTATTTATTTATTTTGTGTGGTATGTTTTTTGTTGTAACTGTGACCGCTTTACTATGGGCATTTGATTATGTGTTTGGTCTTAGACAGAAAAAGCTGAGTTGATGCTGACATAGCAAGAGTGATCTCGGTCACCATTACTATCAGTCTTATGGATGTGTTAGCAGCACTTAGGGTTGCAAAACGAGCCGAGCCGAGTCCGAGCTTGTCAGAGCTCGAGCTCGTTTCGTTTAAGTTTTATCAAGCTCGAGCTCGATTCAGTTCGAGCCTTGTTACTTAAGCTCGAGCTCAACTCGGTTCGAGCCTTGTTACTTAAGCTCGAGCTCGACTCGCGTTATATTATACAGACTCGAGCTCGGCTCGTTATTACGATGCACCAACGAAAAATTAAAGTTTTGCTCGAGCTCGACTTGTAGCATATGTAATTTTGAGTTCGTTAATAAGCCCCTCAATAACAATAACGTATTACATATGTTTAATAATAAATATATTCTAGTGTCGTTTAGTCTATGTATCCCAGTCTATATTCGTACATACATGTGTCCTATTCATGAAGTCAGGGATGAAGTCAGGGCTAAAAGGGTAAAGAACCAATAAAATATCGCATGACAACACTTTGTAAGACCAAGATATCTCCACGTCCTTCTATTCCCCACCATCACCTAATATCTTGAATCTTCTCATTAATTTCCTTCAAAATTCACTTATTTTCTTCACCAAAAATTTATTTCTTACCATCAATCCTCATGATGAAATCATTATGAGAACATTATCCTTTATCAATTCACATTTTCTTGGAGAACAAGCATAATTCCTACCACCCACTTCCATTTTCTCATTTCCATTTTCCAATTTGGTAACAAAAATAAAATAAAAAATGAAGCACATTTTGTACCAACCACTTCATTTTTCATTTCTTCATACATAAAACATCAAATTATACATATTTTCATCCATATTTTTACCAATTTTCTTCTATATTCATACCAAAACATAAGTTTACTTAAATTCAGCCTTTCAGATTCGTAAATATAAAACATCAAGTTTAACTCCAGTTATATCACCTCAAATTCACTCTAATTTTAACCAAAACCCTGAAAATCAAGAAACACAAAATAAAGCACAAAATCAAAATCCATCAAATACCCATTAAACATAACCAAAAACCCACAAAAACCCATATCTCAGATTTCCATAATTCCTTCAAAATCTTTTTTTATAAAAAAAAATGCCAAAAGAAAACAGTAAAAACCGCTATTGTGACTTCTGCAATGAGTCAGTAGCTATTTTATACTGCAGAGCTGACACAGCTAAGCTTTGTTTATCATGTGATAGACAAGTTCATTCTACAAACCCCCTTTTTATCAAACACACAATATTTGTGCGGGTTTATTTTTTCGGTCTCATGTTAATAGTTTGTTTTGTTTTTTATATGGTAACTTATGTGTTGGGAACCTCATGTCGCGAGTATTTTTTTTATCTGAATAAGTCAATATTATTAGTAGTTTTTTTTTTTCGTATTTTATGGCCGAACGTTTTTTTTATTACATTGCGCATACAAAAAAAAAAGTTTAATAGTTTGTTTATTTTTATATGGGCCTTATTGTGTTGGGTCTCTTGTCCGCGAAGTATTCTTTTTTATCTGATAAAGTCAATATTTTTGTAGTTTTTTTTCTCTTTATCCGGCATTATTATTTTTTATTTTGCAGCGGTTTTATTCTTTCCGAGCGTCTCATGTTAATAGTTTGTTTTTTTTCCTATATGGTGGCCTTATGTGTGGGGCTATATTTTAAAGGTTTCCTCTTTTTTTTGCTATACGTGGGGGTTTTTTTTGATATAAATTTTATGGGAACATTGTGCTTAAATGAAAACGCTCGAGCGTTACTGCAGGGAGGGCGTTTTTTTATTGTATTTTGTGCGGGTTTAATTTTTTCCGGTCTCATTTAATAAGTCGCGGCGGTATATTTTTAGCGTTAATTTTTAATATCTCTTTTTCTATTTCATCTTATTTTGTGTGTGCTTATTTTTTTCGGTCTCATGTTTAAATCTATTTGTTTTTTTTATATGGGGTCTTATGTGTTGGGTCCTCATAGTCCGATATTTTTTTTATCTTGAATAAGGTCAATCATTTTATGTAGTTTTTATCTTATATTTTATGCTGAGACGGGTTTTTTTTTATCATTGCCTTACAAAAAAAAAAGCTTAATATATTTTGTTTTTTTTTGATATGGAGCTTATGTGTTGGGCCTCATGTCACGAGTATTTTTTTTATCTGAATAAAGTTCAATATTTTGTAGTTGTTTTTTTTTCTATTTTATGCCGAGCGATTTTTTTTACATTGCCTAAAAAAAAAAAAAAAAGCCAAATGGGCCGGCCCAAAATGGGAGCCCAATATTTTGGGCACTGTAGCATAGCTGTCAAACGACAGCGTTTTCACCTTAACATAACCGAAGTATTTTTTTTTATCTGAATAAGTCAATATTTTTGTAGTTTTTTTTTCTATTTTATGCCGAGCGATTTTTTTTACATTGCCTAAAAAAAAAAAAGAAAAAAAAGCAAATGGTGCCTACCCAAAATGGGAAGCCCAATATTTTGAGGGCACTGAATCATACTTTCAAAACTACACGTTTTTCAAATCCACCCTTAATAAGTAGTATACCAAGCGATATTGCCGCAGCGTTACTGCGCGGGTCGGAGTTTTAATTTTATCATAGATTTTTTTATGAGATTAGGGTAAATATGTGTTATGGCATAACTGCCCGCGTGGTCACAGTCGATTCTGGATAAAGATATAAGTGGGCAAAAACGGTATAGCGTTTCAATGCGAGTTTTAATTTATTCTTATTTTTTGTAATTTTGTGCGACTTTTTTTTTCCTGGTCTTAATTGTTTAACCTAGGTTTTTTTATATGGAGGATTATGTGTTGATGCGTCAAAGTCGTGGGGTAATTTTTTAATACTGAATTAATCACTAATTTTGTAATTTTTTTTCTATTTTGTTGCTGAGCAATTTTTTTATTTTATTTTTGTATTTTTGTGCATAGTTTTTTTTTTTCTATATGGGCTTATTGTTTGGTCTCATGTGTTTAGTCTCATGTCGTGATATTTTTTGATATGAAATAAATAAGTATTTTAGTAATTTTTGTTTCTATTTTTGTGCCGAACAATTTTTTTTCAAGTTTTTTTTTCAAGTTGCCTAGTTAAAGAAAAAGAAAAACCAAAAAAAAAAAGTCAAATGGGCTGGCCCAAAGTGAGAGCCCAATGGGCCGGTACTATAGCAACTACGTAAAAAAAAGTCAAATGGGCCGGCCCAAAGTGGGAGCCCAATGGGCCGGTACTGTAGCAACTACGTCAAAACGACGTAGTTTTATTCCAAATATAGTATATATCAAGCATGATTACCCGCGCGTTGCTGCGGGTCGTTAATTTTTTTCGCGTAGGTGCGAGGCATTATTATTTTTTATTTTTTTTATTTTGTGTGGTTTTATTTTTTCGTCCTCATGTTTAATAGTTTGTTTTTTTCTTATATGGGCTTATGTGTGGGGCTTATGTTTAAAGGTTTCTTTTTTTGGCTATACGGGTTTTTTTTTAATATAATTTTATGGGAACATGGCGTTTTTTTATTGTATTCTGTGTGGGTTTATTTTTTCGGTCTCATGTTTAATAGTGCGGGTTAATTTTTGCGTTAAAATTTTATTTTTATTCTTTTCTATTTTTTCTTTGTGCGGGTTTATTTTTTCGGTCTCATGTTTAATAGTTTGTTTTTTTATATATGGGCTTATGTGTTGGGTCTCATGTCGCGGGTATTTTTTTATCTTAATAAGTCAATATTTTTGTAATTTTTTTTTCTATTTTGTGCCGAGCGGTTTTTTTTACATTGCCTAAAAAAAAAACCAAATGGGTTGGCCCAAATTGGGAGCCCAAAGGGCCGAGCACTGTAGCGTGTGGAACAAAACTACGTCGTTTTATTCATTCTACCGAGTCATATTATTTTTTATTTTGTGCGTTCTATTATTTTTTTCGTCTCATGTTAATAGTTTTTTTTTCTTGATCTTTATATGGTTTATGTGTGGGGGCTTATTGTTTAAAAGGTTTTCTTTTTTTGGCTATACAGGGTGTTATTTTTTTTTAATAATAATTTTACTGGTAACATGGTTTTTAAAATGAGATCGCGCGTTATTGCATGGCGTTTCTTTTAATTGTATTTTGTGCGAGTTTATTTTTTCGGTCGCATGTTTAAATAGCTGCGGGTTTAAGTATTTGCGCTTAAAATTTATTTTTATTATTTCTATTTTTTATTTGTGCGTGTTGATTTTTATCGGTCTCATGTTTAATAGTTTGTTTTTTTTATTATGGCTTATGTGTTTGGTGCCTCATGTTGCGAGTATAATTTTAACTGAATAAGTCAATATTTTTGTAGTTTTTTTTTTCTATCTATTTATGCCAAGCGGTTTTTTTTACATTGCCTAAAAAAAAAAAAAAAAAAATTTTGCCAACACGAGCCCGGCCCAAATTGGGAGCCCATTGGGCCGGCTACTGTAGCCACGCTACCAAAATGGCAGCGTTTCAACCGAAATATAGTATATATGTATAATATAATATGTATAATAAATATATTCTAGTGTCGTTTAGTCTATGTATCCCAGTCTATATTCATACATGTGTCCTATTTATGAAGTCAGGGATGAAGTCAGGGCTAAAAGGGTAAAGAACCAATAAAATGGCTTATGTTATATGTATCCCCGAAACATCATTTGTACCCTTGTTTTTTTGCGTTTTTTCTATGGTATTTTTTTATTTTTATAATTGTGTATATGTTATAAAACTGTGACACGGAGAAAACGAAACAAAAAATATAACTTTTAACAGGTCAAAAGTATGAAACTGTCAAAAATTACGGAACATAAACTGATAAAAAACTACGTTGCACTATAAAAAAAAGATAAAAAAAAATCTTTTATATCTTTTAACACTATTGAGTGGGCCAGGGTTACCAATAAGGGTACCCAAATAAAATATCGCATAACAACACTTTGTAAGACCAAGATATCTCCACGTCCTTCTATTCCCCACCATCACCTAATATCTTGAATCTTCTCATTAATTTCCTTCAAAATTCTTCACCAAAAATTTATTTCTTACCATCAATCCTCATGATGAAAACATTATCCTTTATCAATTCACATTTTCTTGGAGAACAAGCATAATTCCTACCACCCAGTTCCATTTTCTCATTTCCATTTTCCAATTTGGTAAAAAAAAAAGAAAAAAAAAAATGAAGCACATTTTGTACCAACCACTTCATTTTTCATTTCTTCATACATAAAACATCAAATTATACATATTTTCATCCATATTTTTACCAATTTTCTTCTATATTCATACCAAAACATAAGTTTAACTCAACTTAAATTCAGCCTTGCGTCGTTCAGATTCGTAAATATAAAACATCAAGTTTAACTCCAGTTATATCACCTCAAATTCACTCTAATTGTAACCAAAACCCTGAAAATCAAGAAACCCAAAATAAAGCACCATATCAAAATCCATCAAATACCCATTAAACATAACCAAAAACCCACAAAAACCCATATTTCAGATTTCCATAACTCCTTCAAAATCATATTAAAAATCACATCTTTTTTATAAAAAAATGCCAAAAGAAAACAGTAAAAACCGCTATTGTGACTTCTGCAATGAGTCAGTAGCAATTTTATACTGCAGAGCTGACACAGCTAAGCTTTGTTTATCATGTGATAGACAAGTTCATTCTACAAACCCCCTTTTTATCAAACACACAAGATCACTCCTTTGCGACGGTTGTAATTCGTCGCCCGCTTCCATTTTTTGCTTTACTGACTCTGTTGTGAACTGTCAGAATTGTGACTGGGAGTGTCACCAAAAGTCGGTGGAAAATGGGCATGATAGGAGGCCTATTGAAGGGTTTAGTGGGTGTCCTAGTGTTGTTGATTTGTTGGGGATATGGGGGTTTGAGGATTTGGGTAAAAATGGGTCCGGGTCGGGTCGGGTTGGATCGGGTTTTGAGGAGGATTATTTGGTGTGGGAGACTCCGGGTTTTGTGAGTTTGGATGATTTGATTGTTTCGAGTGGTGAGGATCATGGGTTTCAAGCTATGGGTGTTCCGCCTTTGCCTAAGGTATATGTGGCTTGTTTTTCGCGAGTTGTTTGGATTTTTGGTATGTGATGGTGTGTCGGGTTGCATTTTGTAAGTGATTATGTGGTTGGTGTATCTTAGGCTATGTTTGGCACGAGGCTTATAGAGTCTTATCGGGGTTTGAGCTTTTAAAATAAGCTACTACCTTATAAAATAAGCTTTATTTTGTCACACAAGCTTTTGAAATCTTTTATGAGTCATAAGCCTCCGTAAGCTCAAGTCCATACAAAAGGGCTTATAGCTAGTCAAATTACTTAAATACCTTTCAAAATATAATGGGTTATCACGCAAAAGCGGAAATATATCTAAATTTAATTTGATGTATTTTTATGCGATTTTACATCAATAAGCTTTAGCTCTAACTATTACACCAAACAACTTTATAAAAATATAAGCTTTAGCTTTCGGCTTATATAAGCCTCAGCGGAGCTCCATCTCCGGCCCATTGTGCCGAACATACCCTTAGGGGTGTTTGTCTAACCTTGTTTTGTGTGCCGAAGCTTATTTTTTGTAAGTAGCTACTTTATGATGTATAGATAAGTAAGCTCGTTAGGTTAGCTTAAATTTTCTAAATAAGCTAATAAGCTCATAAGGCTAATACGAGAGCCCCATAAGCTGAAAAGAGAAGCAGGTTATGTTGTTTATTCATGGACAGTATATATGATTTGTGTTTCGGTAGCCTTTTGAAGTGCTTACTTTGGTTGGTGTGTTTAGGGGTGTTTTGTCAAAATTTTGGGGATGTATTATTTTTTCTTCATTTAAGTTTTTTTTTAATTGTTCGTTATGTGTTTAGTATTTTATATAGGTTTTATTAATTTTTTATATTATGTCTTTATTTTTATTTGCATAGAAATGATACAGACAATAAAATATAAATAAAAAAAAACCTATTGACTTTGAAATTAACTTATTATTAAACTTATATTAAAAACCAATACACAAATAAATCACCCCACAAAACCTCAAACAAAATAACACATATAAAACAACCCCCCAGTATATATGATTTGTGTTTCGGGTTGCCTTTTGGAAGTGATTACTTGGTTGGTGTGTTTTAGGGGTGTTTGTCTAACCTTGTTTTGTGTGCCGAAGGTTAATTTTTGTAAGTAGCTACTTTATGATGTATAGATGAGTAAACTCGTTAGGTTCTAGCGAGTGTTTGTATTAGCTTATGATAATAAGTTATTTAGGATAGCTTATGTTAGTAGAATGGTCCTTTGTTATATAGGCAGAAAATGAGCTAAAAATGTCTTATCAAAAATCCTTATATAAGCCCATATGCCTAAGCTTATAGGCTTATCAAAACACATGAATGAGCTTAACTTTTCTAAATATGCTAATAAGCCCATAAGGCTAATACGAGAGCCCCATAAGCTGAAAAGATAACTATAGTTTATATTCTTTGTGTATGGCAGTGTAGTGAAAATGATTTTGATAATCTATTTTCTAATATGAAACAATTTGTACATGAATAGTGGCAACAAAGTTGATTGTGATTATTTTGTGGTCATGCTACATGTCGTTGTTAAGTTATCAAAAAAAATTCAAACATTTAAAACCGGTAATCTAGTTATCGAAATTAAGGGGTTGTTTTACGTTGTGTTCTTGTTAATTTTATATTATATAAATAATCATTTGAGGAATAGTGGCGATTAATTAATTTGATTATTTAGAGGTCATTTTACTTGTAAAACCCTGAAATATTGAGTAAATTGTAAAACACTATCAGCTTTGCCGGAGGTCTGTGGAACAGGTTTACCGAAGGGTAGGGGTATGATCTTTCTACATTTTCTACCTGGAACGGGTTTACCGAAGGGTAGGGATATGATCTGTCTACATTCTACCTCCCCATACCCCGCTAAGGCCGGATTGGGTATCGTTGTTACTGTTGTGTAAAACACTATCACGTGATCACTTTCCGGTCATTATATCGTGCATCCTGCTTCTGTAGAATTGATAATCTATTTCTATCACGTGATCACTTTCGAATTGCGATGTAAAGCACTCATTTTAATCATTTCATTATATGCCAACTTTTGCTTTTGGTGGTATGACTAATGAGTGAACGCAAGTATTTGACGATAATTTCCAGTATATTGTAATTTCTAACGATGGAAGTACATCACGCTAAATACGTTATAGCAAACAATAGAGAAAGAAGTTGTTTGAGAGGTATGATGATCAATAATAAAGAGTTAAATTTCAGATAACGTCTATTATGTTTAAGATGACAACATTAGATACTAAAATCACATTTGTTGTACTTTGTCGCTTGTTAACTTTTCTTAGGCTGTTTCAGAACCGAAATGCTGCTTTTGGAACATATAAAGATGAAATTCTTCGCCAGCTCCGTGAATTGGCAAAGTCTGAACCACACGTGGATGATGGTCAAGACGTCGTTAAACCAATGAAAGAATTTCTGCCTGTGGTAACCACTCAGAACATCCAACTCAAAGGTAAAAGTTTGGGATTTGATCACAAGTTGGAGCAGAATGTTTATTCTCCATACGAGGTATAAGTCTCACATATGTTATTATTTTTTTGGAGATATTTTTAGTAAATGGACTAAAAACTGTTGATTTATCCAATCGAATGTAGTTTACATGTTTTGGGGCATTACATTGTTGTTGCTTTGACCCGTTACGTCATTGCCCATTCGCCTCTATGGTGACCCTCTTTTTGAATTGGCAGGAGAATACTTTTCAATGGTGCCCCGATAGTTGTGATACCGAGGGTCATGAATTTCATTTGGACCAAATAGTAGGACATAACACTGAAGGAAACTGCATAGTTCCAGATGAAAAATTCGATAATATCCCTAGTTCAAGCCACACTAATGCTAATCATGAAGGCCAATCACATCACACAGTTGGTGAAAACGTGCAAACCTTTCCGCTTGTACGCGAAATTAATACACAGGAGCGGGAGACAGCGATTTCACGATACAAAGAGAAGAAGAAAACTAGAAGGTAAAAACCATTTCAACCCACTCTTAGAAATCACATATCTATAAAATTCATAACAAATATATAAAATGTGTTTCAAGGAAGGCTAAAAACCATTTCGACCCACACTTAGAAATCACATATCTTATGTAGGTGCGTAAAAATGTTTTTAACTGTAGTTCTTTTGTTGGTGTTACAATAGATATGATAAGCACATAAGGTACGAGTCACGCAAGGTAAGAGCTGAAAGCAGGACAAGGATCAGAGGTCGTTTTGCTAAAATAGATCGATGAAACCGTTGTGTTGAGGTTTGAGGTTGGATGCTCGATAGCTGATAGTATGTAGTCTAGAGTGTGCTACAGCAAGTGGAAAAGGGTTTCTAGTTGCTGTAGTTTTTGTGTATAGTAAATGACATGATCCTATCCGGTAGTAACAGTAAGTAGACTAGCGTTGTTTTTATACAAGTTTTCAAGTATGTTTGTTGCAAGTGGAGCTTGTAAGTCAAATAAAGATGAGCTTTCTAGTCGAGATTAGAACATTTGATATCAACCGAGAGGTAGATTATTTGTTTGTGCAAGTACCTCAGGATATGTCATGCTTCCAACTTTTCAGTCTTTGATTTCGGAAACTCTTTTATTTAAGTAGCAGCAAACTTTTTAGATCCTCCGGTTAGGTAGACGAAAGACCGAGAAATTAGCCGGCTACATTGCACTCAGTTGTAATCGCGATGCGAAAAGGTTATGTTAACTAGAAGTCCAATCTTCATAAAAATTGCCAAGACCAGAAAGCATACCTAAGAAAATCAATTGTTTATAAACTTCTGACTTTCAAGTCATATAAAATCAATCACTGCCGAGTCCTTGACTGACAACCAGTGGCGAA
Organism: Tanacetum coccineum; assembly: GCA_026074375.1. Taxonomy (NCBI): domain Eukaryota; kingdom Viridiplantae; phylum Streptophyta; class Magnoliopsida; order Asterales; family Asteraceae; genus Tanacetum; species Tanacetum coccineum. Next base: position 27,803 of record BQNB010032882.1, read on the forward strand.
TCTTGGATGCCCTTACGCCGTTCATTTGGTTTTTCTACTTCTTTGTTATTGTCTGTGCAGGGTCGTCTTCTTCATTATTACTTTCGTCTACCATATCATAGGCAACCTTTTTCTTCTTATATCTGGACCCAGTTCACATTTCGTTTCTTTCTTTGCGACTACAGAATGTAGTATGCCATTTTCTGCAAATTTTACTTAGCTCTCTTGATATTGAGCTGAGATCCTCTGGTAACAAAAACCATTTCCTTTTGTAGCAAAAATCATCTGATTCAACATTGAAAATCGACTTGAAACTTCCATCGTTGTCGCATATCATTTTTACTTTGAAAACCTAATACATGCACAATTCTAACATTTTAAGCCAGATAAACTATTAACATGTCAAGAAAACTTTAGGCCAGGCTTAACATGGACCGGCTTTTGCAAAGACCAGGCGCAGCCGTGTAGCATTGTCTTTCAGATCGATCCGGCCTAGTATGGATCTGCCCGAGATGGAGCGGGCTTTGTCTTGTAGTATTATTTGCTTACGTTCTACTTGCCAGCAATCAAACTGCTTGTGTAAGAGCATGCATATATGTTTGTTTGGACCATTCTTCATAAATAATGCATACATAGTAATTGGCTTTGGTGAATAAATATAGTATATGTGAACATAAAAGTCGAGCATGCCTATTTTATATCAGGTCAATATTTCTCGGGCTCGAAATGACACAACCCGAACCAGTTATGCCAAATATCTAGTCGCTTTAGTCCCCTTTCATTGTCGAACGTGGTTGTTTGATTTCCTATTTATGAAAACGAACAAACTAAACCAATTAAGGGCCATGAATTAGAATAAAGCGGATGATATTAGTCGATTTCAATCAGTTTTATTTGACTTGATGTTTAGTTTGTAATGGGTAAACTAAGCCAACTAAGTCGTCAAATATGTTGATGGTTTACAAAATAGTGTTGGGTTGGGTTAGACATATCATACGGAAATCACAAGCTTTGTGACTTGTGTAGAAATTACTAATATACACATTGAGTGATAAATCCACTGTCGTTTTGACAGTGAGCCACTTTGCTACAGTAACGGGCTCCCATTTTGGGCCAGCCTGATTTTAGTTTTTTTTTTTAATTATTTTGTTTTTGTTTTTTTGTTAAAAATTTGATCACAATGTAGGAGGGAAACAAAATTTACAAAAGTTCCGATTATTCAGATAAAAAATATCCCCGAAACATCTTCGATAACCTAATAACTTAAAATAATCATATGGTCACAAACGTACAACCATTATATTAAAAAAAACCCATATAGCAAAAAAAAAAAAACAACACTTTAAACATGAGGCCCAACACATAAGCCATATAAAAAAAATTTGTTACTAATATACACATTTGTCGACAAATTAGCCTAAAATTCGCATAAAATGTGGCCAAAAATCTAGCCCAAAGTAAAAAAAAAATACAAAAAACGTCCCTCAAACAACTTTTAACATTTAGATTTTTCTTTCTTACACAAAAAATCCCGTAAAAAAATTAACAAAAAAAACAACTTCAAGTTTTTTATTGTTTCACGAAAAACAAAATCTTTTTACATTCATATCGCCCCAAAATAAGAAAAGATTTCGAACCTTGTCCAAAAAAAGAAAATTATACGGAAAAAATAACCCGATCCCAACGCAAAAAAAAAAATCCCGAATCATTAAAAAAAAAGGAATATCCGGGAAAAAATTACAAAAAAAAAAACAAAAATAGCCTTAAATAATCCGGCCCGCAAAGTAAAAAAAAAAAAATACAAAACGACCCACAACCTTTTAACTATTTACGATTTTCTTACACATAAAATTCCCTGTAAAAAATTTACAAAACCGTCCCAAAAAAACGAAAATATTCAGGAAAAAATTTAGCCCGTCCACAACCAAAATTGATTTCCCCCGAATCTACAAACAAAGAAGAATATTAAAAATTAGTACCCCGCATAACAAACGCATAGCCAAAAAAAAAAACCCCCCGAAAAACGTAAAAAAAATTAGATTCGGAAAAAATTAGCTCCGCCAGCAACGCGCGTAGTTCTTTGCTTGTTTAGTAACATATGACAACGACAATAACCAATCCCGTGAGAGCGAGATATGGGGAGGTAAGACGCGGACAATCACATTTTCACTCGTTGGTGTTAGCCCGTATTAGTTGTGTATTTGTATTTGTAATGGGCTCAAGCCCATAACTAGAATCTTCCAAACACTTGTATATATTCTCTCGTATGATTAATAATATGCGATACAGATTTCCTAAAATCTACATAAAGAGGATATTACATCATCCTCTCAAGCTGGAATACTTCAACACATCTCATCAATTCATGTAACAGCGAAGTCAACCTCACATATGAAGCATATCACAAAAACTCAAGTTTACAGCTTTGTAATAGAATGTAGCTTTGTATTTATATGTATTTGAGTTCTGTACATCTTATTTTCCTGATGTAAGTAAAGTAGTATAGATAGTCAACTTTAGTCAAAGTAGTGTAGGTATAAATAGTCTTGTTCTTTCCTTGTGTATGTAACAGTTTTCATATCTATTAATTCATAATCAATTTTAACCAACATTTTCCACTCTCGTCTGTTTATCAAAATGGTAATCAGAGCAAATATCCTAATCCCACCACCAGAACCACCAATTTCCCCCCGCCACTATAACAACCTTTTCCGATCAATTCAATCACCATCACAACAAACTTTTTCCGAATCAAATAACCACCATCTATCACCATAACAAATCTTTTCGATCAAATAACCACCATCATAACAAACTTATCCGATCAAATAACTACTTTGAACCACCACTAATAATCATTCAACTTAAACAACTCACACAATTTCACCATTAACAATCAAGAAATCAAGATCATAGCTGAATCTCACAATGACGAATACTGATGATACCAATCCATCAAACACACATCAGAATCATAATGAAGATGACATCAATTCACCTAATCATCCATTGTACTTCCATCCTCAAGATCATCCAGGTATGATACTCATTTCAAGAAAGTTAACTGGTTCAGACAATTATAGTCATTGTAAAAGGTCTATGATGATTGCCTTAAGTGCTAGAAATAAGATCAAATTAGTTAATGGTGATTTTGAGGAACCTGAGAAAACATCACCAATTAAGGCTTATTGGGAAAGGGCTAATGACATGGTGATTTCATAAATATTAAACACTCTTTCAAAGCACATTAGCAATAACTTGAACTTTGTTCATTCTGCTCACTCACTATGGCACCAATTACATGATCACTACTCTCAATTAGATGGCCATAGGATATATCAATTGACAAATGAGATTGTTCACCTTAAGCAGTTGAATAGTTCAGTTGAGGTTTATTACCACAAACTCAAGGGTTTATGGGATGAGTTAGACGCTTTAGAAGCACCTTATACTTGCACTTGCAAGTTTGTTTGTGCGAATGGAAAAACCAATGGTGAGAGAGACCAAAGGAAGAGACTCATTCAGTTTCTCATGGGCCTAGATGAGAGCTACACAAATCTTAGAGGTCAAATTCTCTTACTACAACCTCTACCAATTGTGGCTAAGGCATATAACATGCTTAGACAAGAAGAAAAACAGAAAGAAACACCATAACAGACAACCACATATGTTCCCTTTGCCTTAAACACCTACATAAACAATCATGTGAGTCCCTTGTAAAATAGATCTCTGCAGCCTATTAAGGATGATAGTTAATGATTGATATTAAAACGATTTGACTATGTAGAAACACTGATTATGATACTAGTGGTTAATGGCGGAATCTTAACACCAGTCTAAGAAAAACAATGTAGAACTAAATTAATAATTTCCTATTAATCTGCTTTTGAGTGATAAACAGATTACTAACTTTGAGATATATTTTGTATGAATATCTTGAGTTGTAATATCTAACTATGCCAGGAGGGATCCATTTTATAGACATAAAGGATAAACCCTAACATCTTACAAAACGCGTACATAATCTTGTCCTCCTAAAATATCTCAAACATATCTCTTAAACGGTACAACCTATTTCTACTAACGGTACTATAAACTAACTGTTAGTACTCTAACACTTTGTACTAGTCAGATCTAACTATAACACATACCTAACTATTTGTACTGTCTGAACTAAAATTAGGAAAACGTAATTCCTATCATCCACCTTAAACATGAATGTTGAACCTTTTAACTTCATGTAATTTAATTCCTTTAACGCATAGAGATGTATCCAAACACTTTTATCATTTCTTTTCATTCTTTCAAACTCTATCCACTTCAAGCAGCAACTTTGTCTTTCAGCAACCACAGCCACATCTTTTTCAACAACCATTCCAACTAAGTTGGCTTTGTAGATTTTTGCAAACACCCAGACATACCATAAACGGATTTGATGTTCCTTTACCAGTAGCCGTTTGCTCTGGGATAGTTAACTCTTCATTTAAAAACATGGTGAGTTAATTACCATACAGTTTTTGGTAAACTGTCAACCATCAACGGAATTGATTTGTCTTTACCAAATACCGTTTGCTTTTGGACTAGCCAATGCTTCATTGCCATAACATGGTGCATTGATAAACCATATAGTTTTTAGCAAACTATCAGCTATCAACAGATTTGATTAGTCTTTACCAAGAACTGTTTGATCTTGGACTAGCCAACTCTTCACCACAGAAGCAAGGTGAGTTGAGAACCCTACAATTTTTGGTAAATTGTCAACCATAAACGGATTTGAGAAGTCTTTACCACAAGCCATTTGCTTATGGACTAGCCAGTTCTTATGCCTGTTAAGCATGGTGAACTGATGACCATTTGTTGTGTGGTTTTGACACCAACACTCAAAGATCCTCCTCATCTCCATCAGAGTCTTCAGGTTCTAACTCTGCAAGTAGCTTCTTGACAAATCTAATCAATTCTAATGCCATAGTACTGTCTTCTTCAGACTCCAACTTTAATTTCAGCATTTGCACCAGTACTTTCTTTCTCAAAGGATACTTCTTCTCTACAAGCATATGAATGACTAATCCTGCCTCAGTCACTAAAGTGTGTACCCCTGAAGAACCATGTAGCTTCCAACTCACTATATTCCAATCTTGCTGTGAGTTCCAAAACTTATCTTCATCATCTGGATTGAACATAACCATCAAATCTCCCCAAAGTACTTTATCAAATCCTCCAGGTATCTCATCTTGATATTTGTCCATCACCAGTTGATATAAAGCATTCAAATCATCTCTATCAAATATTGATAGCACCCTTATCAACGTACTAAAATATCTCTTTTGTCCATTGCTCCTAATCACCACATTTTGATTAATCTCCTCTAAGTGTTCAGCTTTATCAACCTGTGGCTTAGTTCCAAGACACTCTGTTTTCCATTCTTTGATAGGATACTTTCTGTCAAGTATTTCATAATCTACTTCTTTTTCCTCATCTGGATCTATTGTTAAGTGTAATCTCAGCTCATCATTCTCTTTCTCACTATCATCCTCTGAAGTGTTTTGAATGTATCTTTTTTTCCTTGACTTCATCTTTTTCCTAGTGCCAAGTTTTCTCTTTCTGGTACTTTCTTCTTATTTATTCTCCTCCTTGACTTCTTCTTTACTTTCCTCCTTGATCACTTCACTTGTAGAGGAATCAATTCCTTTTTCATTCATCTTCTTAATCAGTCTTTCATCTTCAGCAGACCCAATAGAAATGAAATCTTCATCAGACCTCTTAATCTTTTCATACATGGCTTGTATTTCTTCAAACTTCTTGGTTTTCAATTCAGAGTGCTTGAAGTTTCTCAGCAAGAAGTCTATCTGCCTCAATCCTTGCTTTTATATCATCAAAGTCTCTTATAAGATCTTCATTTGCAGCATTTTCTTCAGCAATTCTGTTTCTCTCCTCTTCAGCTTCCCACTCTTCTTGCACTTTCCTAGCCAACTCTTCATCACTTTCAAGCTGCTTAAACTTCTTCTCAGCTTGAGGAATACCATCAGATTCACTTTCAGATTCATCCTCCTCTTCAATCTTCTTCTTCCCTTTGTCTTTTGGATCAATCTTTGGAAGAGGCTTTAATGTGAGAAGTGATCTTGTAGAAGTAGGCCTAGGTCTATCAGTTTCTTCAACATCCTTCAACTCTACACCTTTCTCTTTTTCTTTAGAAACAGCTTTGGCTTGACTCATGTTGAGGAGAACTTTAGCTATTGTTTCATCATCTCCAAATATCATAGAAGTGGGTGTTTGAGTGGATGTTTGAGTGGCTTGAGTAGCAATTTCTTCCTCAGTTTGATCTTCAGTACCTTTTATTTGCCCATCAGTACTTTCAACTTTCTCTTCAGTACCTTCTCTTTGCTCTTCAGTACCTTCAAAGATCTCTTCAGTACCTTCATTTTTCTCTTCAGTACCCTCATTGTGCTCTTCAGTACCTTCAACTTGTTCATCAGTACCTTCAATTTGCCTGTCAGTACTAACTTTGGATCCGTCAGTACTAACTATTGGTCTGTCAGTACTAACTTTCTCAAAGTCAGTACTAACTCCTTCCTTGTCAGTACTAAGTACATCTTCAGTACTAAGTATTCTCTCATCAATCTCCTTGTCTTCATCCACCATTTCTTTTGTCCTCCCTTCACTCTGAGCATTCTCTATTTCCATGTGATCAACTGTATCTTCAGGCATTTCATCAAACAGAGGATCTCATAAGGACTGGCAGTACTAACTGGTATGCTAGCAGTATTAAGTGGGTTAGTACTGCTAGCTTTGGCTGGTGTGCTAACGGATAACCAAGTTCTCAGTTTCTTGTGCAAACTCCTTCCTGAGAGCTTCAGCTTCCTCATTAGCTTCTTTTCCCCTTGCTCTTTAAAGTCTTTCAAGTTCAGCCAAAAAGACTTGTTCTTACCTCGCTTGGACTTTCTCTCTCTTTCATACTGTCTTTAAACCAGGAGTGTCTTTTTGAAGAATAATAAGCCATATGGCAATTCCAAAGCATTCTTGAGCAGATTCAATCCTCGTATTTCTCAGAATCCCCTGCATCAATAATGTCTTCGTACCTGCATGATGATTACTTCTTGTTGACCTGCATGGATGTAGCTTGATATCTCTGAATCTAACTTAATGAAAGTTCATAGAATCAGTTAAGTAATCAAATCCAAAAGCCAAGTTGGTCCCTTTCCCCTGCACCATTTGGTTTGTGTCTCTACAAAGGTGATGTGCATGTTTCTTCCAACCTCTATTGGTATCTAAATTGTATGACCTCTAAAAAGCCTTGCTTTTTAGAGAATACCCAACTAAAGAAAACCCTTCAATCAGATTTTCCTCCAGAAACTTGCCCAGATGGTCAATGTATTCAATGATGGTTACATGGCACCCAAAAGTATTTTATAGTAACTTATAATTGGTATCTTACAGTTAACAGTTCATAAGGTGTCCTTAATATGAGGCTTGGTTACTAATATCATATTTAGAACAATTAATCAACAGTAATAACTCTTCAAAGTCCCAAAAAGTGTTAGGTAAGAATGAATCTGAAGCAAGGTCCTAGCACCTTCAATAAGGTCCTGTTCTTTTCTCTCAGCAACTCCATATTGTTTGGGAGGTTCCTCAATACTGTATTCCCTCTTATCCCCTTTGACGCCACAGAAATTCAATACACATCCTTGTTTTTAAAATTTTTGTACCATTACACTTCAAAATAGTTTTTTAAAACCTTTTTGATTCAATTGGTTCTCAATTTATCTTAAAAAGTCATTAAGGATTCCACTAATTTTCATTCTAGTTCTTAAGAAAAATAACCCAACTAAAACCTGCTAAAACTCATAAGTGATAAACAAGCAATAGGTTCTTTGGTTTAAAAACTCCTTATAGATGAGGTCCAACAAATCCACTAAAAAGTTGTAAAGTAGCTAATAGAGCTGACTGAATTTTGGCCTTTACAGGAGCCATGGTTGCTTTCCTTTTTGACAAAGCACCAACAAGTGTGGGTCATTTTTGAAAAGATCTTGAAGGTAAACCTCTTTACAAGTTACCCTTACAAGTTTGTTTAAGTTTATTGAGAATGACATGACCCAACTCCTATGCATTTTTAGATTCAATCACTATTGGCCTTTGCAATTAAACAAGCCAATCCTCCTGAAGAATAATGCTCTGTAAATTGAAGCTGTACATATTGTTATTGTCTGGGGATCGTAAGTAATGACATGATTTTTCATCATAACTTAAATTCAGGAGACAAAACAAGACATTCAGAGTCAGTTAAACAGAACCTTGTTCTTTTTTGTCCACACATTTGTGATACTGAAAAGAGATTGAAATGCTGAAGTTCTTTCACAAAGCACACATCCTCAAAATCTAACTCACAAGTTTTCATTTTTACCTTTATTTACGCATTGTTTGTATAAAATAAACCTTTACTACCTCCAAAAGCAACAGGGCCACCATTAAAGTCTTGAAATTCAGCAAGGTAGGCCTTGTTTCCAGTCATGTGCCTGGAACATCCACTATCAACAATTCCTTTATTCTTTAAAGCTCTATGTGGAAATCCTGACACAAATAAAAGAAAATTAGTTCTCTTAGGACCCCAGAGCCCGTTTGGGCTTGAGCCTGCCTAGTGGATCTATTTTGAAAGTTAACATTTTCTAAGACTTTGATCCACCATTATATTTGGATCCCAAATGAATCTATTGTGGTCTCAATACAACCTGCTGAGGGCTTAACGGCATTTCCCCCTTTTTCCACCAACAATAAAAACTGCATGAACCTTAAGCATATTAACTTTTTGAGTTTTTGAAAATCTGTTCTAAGTACAGGTTGTCATTTTGAAAGGCCTTGAGGATGGTGAATGAGTTTTGTAAAAAACATTTGTTGGTTTAACTCTATTCATAATGGGCTTAACATATTAACATTTCATGACAATCTATTTATATGTCACGTCTGTTCAAACTTTGCCTCAGTACTAATTATTTAGTACAGCCTAGCTTTAGCATTACAACCTGGAATTTTTACCAAGTTCTAGTTAAGTACTTGCTGAAGGAATAAATTGGTTTTGATATTCACCTCTTTGCACATTATCCAACCATTTGTTAACTCAGCTTTTCTTGCCAACCTCTTCTCATGGAAATCACAATCTCTAATTAAATGATTTAAGACTTAAACCCATAACAAAACATCTCTTACAGTAAACCACACCCCAACTCCTTCCATTCTTATCAACTTTAGGTTTTTTGGACATGGTGAATGATTCTTAACATTTCCTAAGAGTTTTTTTACTTTGCTTGTTAGCAAAACTAGTTGTTTCTTATTCCTTTTCTTGATGTAGAACACTACTCATCTTCACTATCTGATTCATACTCCTCATGATAAAAGCATCAGACCAGACCTTATTTTACATTCACATATGATTCATTGACAATTGTTCAGAGACACTAATATTGACATTTGATCATAGGTTTGCTGTACTATTGTTAGAATCACAGTATCAAATTCACTTGTTTTTGGGATTCAGATTCACTAGGTTGAGTCTGATTACGGACCATATGTTAAATTGTGAGTAATCTTTCAAGTATCAGGTCCCCAGAGGGCATATAATTCCCTGTCATGGGTGGGGGTATAGCATGCATTCCATCTGCTGTAACAAACCTATCATATAAAGGTTGGTTTTCTAAGTCACTTTCTTTACTCATGAAAACACTCTGCAACACTTCATTTTCATAGCTCAAAATACCATCATATTTGTGATCCCCATACCCAAGCCCAAACTTATCATTAGCACTCATTTGGGTATTTAGCAGTTTACTAAGATTCTTAGAAGAATTATGCTATTTTTCTACTTTAGCCTTTAAAAAAAAATTAACAAAAAAAACACGTCAAGTTTTTATTGTTCACAACTTTTTTACATTCATCGGCCCAAATAAAAAGATATCGAACCGTCCCAAAAAAAGAAAATATTCGGGAAAAAATTAGCCCGTCCCAACGCAATTTTTTTTCCCCGAATCATACAAAAAAAGAAAATATTAAAAATTAGCCCCGCATAACGCATCGCCAAAAAAAAACCCCCCGAAACGTAAAAAAAAAATTATTCGGGAAAAAATTAGCTCCGCCGCAACGCGCGGGTTCTTTTGCTTGTTTAGTAACATATGACAACGACAATAACCAATCCTGCGAGAGCGAGACATGAGGAGGTAAGACGCGGACAATCACATTTTCACTCGTTGGTGTTAGCCCGTATTAGTTGTGTATTTGTATTTGTATTTGTAATGGGCTCAAGCCCATAACTAGAATCCTCCAAACACTTGTATATATTCTCTCGTATGATTAATAATATGCGATACAGATTTCCTAAAACCTACATAAAGAGGATATTACATCATCCTCTCAAGCTGGAATACTTCATCAGCACTCAGTCAATCATGTACAGAGAAGTCAACCTCACAGGATGAAGCTTATGCACAACTCAAGTTTACAGCTTTGTAATAGAATGTAGCTTTGTATTTATATGTATTTGAGTTCTGTACATCTTATTTTCCTGATGTAAGTAAAGTAGTATAGATAGTCAACTTTAGTCAAAGTAGTGTAGGTATAAATAGTCTTGTTCTTTCCTTGTGTAACAGTTTTCATTTCTATTAATTCATAATCAATTTCACACATTTTCCCTCTCTTTATTTATCAAAATGGTATCAGAGCAAATATCCTAACCAACCACCATAACCACCAATTTCCGCCACCATAACAAACTTTTCCGATCAATCAATCACCATCACAACAAACTTTTCCGATCAAATAACCACCATCTATCACCATAACAAATCTTTCCGATCAAATAACCACCATCATAACAAACTTTTCCGATCAAATAACTACCTTGAACCACCACTAACAATCATTCAACTCAAACAAATCACACAATTTCACCATTAACAATCAAGAAATCAAGATCATAGCTGAATCTCACAATGACGAATACTGATGATACCAATCCATCAAACACACATCAGAATCATAATGAAGATGACATCAATTCACCTAATCATCCATTGTACTTCCATCCTCAAGATCATCCAGGTATGATACTCATTTCAAGAAAGTTAACTGGTTCAGACAATTATAGTCATTGGAAAAGGTCTATGATGATTGCCTTAAGTGCTAGAAATAAGATCAAATTAGTTAATGGTGATTTTGAGGAACCTGAGAAAACATCACCAATTAGGGCTTATTGGGAAAGGGCTAATGACATGGTGATTTCATGAATATTAAACACTCTTTCAGAGCACATTAGCAATAACTTGAACTTTGTTCATTCTGCTCACTCACTATGGCACCAATTACATGATCACTACTCTCAATTAGATGGCCATAGGATATATCAATTGACAAATGAGATTGTTCACCTTAAGCAGTTGAATAGTTCAGTTGAGGTTTATTACCACAAACTCAAGGGTTTATGGGATGAGTTAGACGCTTTAGAAGCACCTTATACTTGCACTTGCAAGTGTGTTTGTGAGAATGGAAAAACCAATGGTGAGAGAGACCAGAGGAAGAGACTCATTCAGTTTCTCATGGGCCTAGATGAGAGCTACACAAATCTTAGAGGTCAAATTCTCTTACTACAACCTCTACCAATTGTGGCCAAGGCATATAACATGCTTAGACAAGAAGAAAAACAGAAAGAAACACCATAACAGACAACCACATCTGTTCCCTTTGCCTTAAACACCTACAGAAACAATCATACTTCAGATCCTTCTAGGAACAATAGGCCACAAAACATCAATCAAACACAACCTAGAAGAAGTACTTTCAAAGTGGGGGTTATCTGTGGTAATTACTATAAAGAGGGACACACAAAAGAAGAATGCTACAAGTTAGTAGGATTTCCAGTTGGTCACCCTCTTCACAACAAATATCAACCTCCAAACAAGAGATCCACCACCTTCAACCAGCCTTCAACAAGTCAATCCAGGACCAGAGCAGTCAATGTGACTGTTGCAAATGAGGATACTCCTGTTGAGATGACCTTGCCACCAGATTGCTCAGTCACAGCCAAGATGGATCTACTTCAAAACCAGCTGAATCAAGTACTTCTAATGATGCAGAACAACAATGCAGAGACTTCCACTTCTGGCTCATGCAATTTCATGGCAGGTAAGAGACTCATAGCTCATTTCATTACAAAGTCTAAAGAAATTTGGATTATAGATAGTGGTGCAACTGATCATATATGCATTTCCATATCACTCATGCATAACATCATCACCTGCATTAATCCTATCATCATAAATCTTCCAAATGGGCAAACAATAACATGTACAACCATAGGATCAGTTACCTTACAATCCAACATTACACTTCACAATGTCCTATACATCCCTACTTTCACTTACAATTTAATCTCCATAAGCAAAATTCTTCAAAACACACTCAAAACAATCACCTTCACTCATAATTCATGCATTTTCCAGGACCATAATAGACTCACAACCCAAGGAACTCTCTGTGGTGACCTTTACATCTTACCAACATCTTCTACAACAACTGAATTCTCTCCTCCTTCTCTTTCATCTACAATTCTTTCAAATACAAGCAATTCATCAGTATGGCATGCCAGGCTAGGTCATCCTTCACCTCAAGTACTCAAGTCAATCCCACAATTACCTCTCACATCTGTCAAGGATCAAGAAACCAGCTGTAATATCTGTCCTTTAGCTAAACATCAGTCTTTACCTTTTGAATCCAGTACTTCTCATGCAAATGTAATGTTTGAATTAGTTCACATAGATGTATGGGGTCCTTCCCATCATCCAACTGTCAATAAATGCAAAATCTTTCTTACAATTGTTGATGATTTCTCAAGAGCAACTTGGACCTATCTGCTTCCTACCAAACATCATGTTACATCAACAATAAAACTATTTTACACATATGTTGAAACACAATTCAAAACCAAAATTCAAAAAATACGAAGTGACAATGGCACAAAATTTGCCAACAACACACTCACAGAATTTTTCAACACCAAAGGCATTATCCACCAAACATCTTGCCCCTACACTCCACAGCAAAATGCTAGAGTGGAGAGAAAACACAGACATCTACTTGAAGTAGCAAGGGCTTTACAGTTTCAGGCAAATCTACCTAAACACTTGTGGGGATATTGCATCCTCACAGCAACCTACCTAATCAATAGACTTCCCTCAAAGATCCTCAACTACAAAAGTCCATATGAGTTACTCTATAACCAACCACCACCACTTGATCATCTCAGGACTATTGGTTGTAGATCATATGTCCATCAAAATACCTCTGACAAATTTCACCCCAGAGCAATACCCACTATCTTAATTGGTTATCCACAAAACCAAAAAGGATATCTTTTGTATGACCCTATCACCACAAAAGTACATACTAGCAGGCATGTCACATTTGATGAGAATCTTTTTTCTTACCACATAACACCCATCACACACACTCAATCTAAAACAGATCCTCAACCATCTTCTATACCATTTTCACATTCATACAACAATCCTTCCATATAATTTAATCATACCTTTCCAACCATGAACACATCACCTATACATATTGAATCTCCACCATCCACTTCACAACCATTCTCACCAACTTCATCATCCCCTGCACCAACTCATACACCAACATCATCACCAACACACTCACCAAATCTAACTCCAACATCTTCTTCACCAACTCAGTCACAAACTCCTCTAACTACACCAACACAGTCACCATCTTCAAACCAAACACCTTCACCATCAACACAATCACAAACTACCCCTACACCTCCACCCATACCACAAAGAGTATCCACTAGAAACAAACAACAACCCACTAAACTTTCTGATTATCACTGCACTCTACCACCTTCCATATCAAAACACCATCATTCTAATTTTCTATATTACACCAATCTCACCAAGTCCTCATTACATTTCATAAATAGCATAGACAGATCAGTTGAGCCACATACCTATTTCCAAGCTTCTAAGGACCCCAAATGGGTTGAAGCCATGAATAAAGAACTTCAAGCTCTTGAAGATAATCACACATGGACCTTCACCTTACTACCACAAGGAAAATCTCCCATTGGGAGTAAGTGGGTCTACAAAATCAAATACAATGCTGATAGCTCTATATAAAGATTCAAAGCTAGACTTGTAGCAAAGGGATTTAATCAAAAAGAAGGGGTTGATTACAAAGAAACCTATGCCCCTGTAGCTAAAATGGTAACAGTTAGAACTCTTTTAGCTATCAATAATGCCTTCCTGCATGGTGACCTTCATAAGGATGTCTATATGACCATTCCTCAAGGATATCCTCACCCTCTACCACAGTGGATCTTGTAGAGTAGGCTAGGTCAGTCATTTCATTCAATATCCTTCCCATCCTTCACTCAACCCTTTTCTCCTACTCTCTAAAACTGCTTTGGCTCTTAACTCTGTTGAGAAGAACCTAGCTATTGTTTCATCATTCACCCAAATTAGTGAGAAGTAGGTGTTTTGAGCATCTTTAGTAGCACTTCGTACCTTCATTAGACTCCATACTTTTCTTTGAACATCAACTCTAGTACTTTAATATGCTCATCGGTACATTCAATTGCCTGTCAGACTACTAACTTTGGATCCGTCATACTAACTTATCTGGTTCTGTCAGTACTAACTTGTCTCCTTGTCATACTAACTTTCTTTCCTTGTCCAGTACTAAGTTACAATCTTCATACTAAGTATATTTACATCAATCCTCCTTTCTCTCATCCCACTATTTTTCTCCGTTGTCCTCCCCACATCCTGTCAGAAGAATTTTGATAAATATCCTCAAATGGAGGTATTTCTGAATCATCTTGTTCAGGATTTGTTGAATCAGAAAGAGATAGTCCCTCATTAGGACTGGCAGTACTAACTGGTATGCTAACAGTATTAACTAGGTTAGTACTGCTAGCTTTAGCGAGCTCCCTGCTGGATAACCAAGTTCTCAGTTTCTTGTGCAAACTCCTTCCTGAGAGCTTCAGCTTCCTCATTAGCTTCTTTTCCCCTTGCTCTTTAAAGTCTTTCAAGTTCAGCCAAAAAGACTTGTTCTTACCTCGCTTGGACTTTCTCTCTCTTTCATACTGTCTTTAAACCAGGAGTGTCTTTTTGAAGAATAATAAGCCATATGGCAATTCCAAAGCATTCTTGAGCAGATTCAATCCTCGTATTTCTCAGAATCCCCTGCATCAATAATGTCTTCGTACCTGCATGATGATTACTTCTTGTTGACCTGCATGGATGTAGCTTGATATCTCTGAATCTAACTTAATGAAAGTTCATAGAATCAGTTAAGTAATCAAATCCAAAAGCCAAGTTGGTCCCTTTCCCCTGCACCATTTGGTTTGTGTCTCTACAAAGGTGATGTGCATGTTTCTTCCAACCTCTATTGGTATCTAAATTGTATGACCTCTAAAAAGCCTTGCTTTTTAGAGAATACCCAACTAAAGAAAACCCTTCAATCAGATTTTCCTCCAGAAACTTGCCCAGATGGTCAATGTATTCAATGATGGTTACATGGCACCCAAAAGTATTTTATAGTAACTTATAATTGGTATCTTACAGTTAACAGTTCATAAGGTGTCCTTAATATGAGGCTTGGTTACTAATATCATATTTAGAACAATTAATCAACAGTAATAACTCTTCAAAGTCCCAAAAAGTGTTAGGTAAGAATGAATCTGAAGCAAGGTCCTAGCACCTTCAATAAGGTCCTGTTCTTTTCTCTCAGCAACTCCATATTGTTTGGGAGGTTCCTCAATACTGTATTCCCTCTTATCCCCTTTGACGCCACAGAAATTCAATACACATCCTTGTTTTTAAAATTTTTGTACCATTACACTTCAAAATAGTTTTTTAAAACCTTTTTGATTCAATTGGTTCTCAATTTATCTTAAAAAGTCATTAAGGATTCCACTAATTTTCATTCTAGTTCTTAAGAAAAATAACCCAACTAAAACCTGCTAAAACTCATAAGTGATAAACAAGCAATAGGTTCTTTGGTTTAAAAACTCCTTATAGATGAGGTCCAACAAATCCACTAAAAAGTTGTAAAGTAGCTAATAGAGCTGACTGAATTTTGGCCTTTACAGGAGCCATGGTTGCTTTCCTTTTTGACAAAGCACCAACAAGTGTGGGTCATTTTTGAAAAGATCTTGAAGGTAAACCTCTTTACAAGTTACCCTTACAAGTTTGTTTAAGTTTATTGAGAATGACATGACCCAACTCCTATGCATTTTTAGATTCAATCACTATTGGCCTTTGCAATTAAACAAGCCAATCCTCCTGAAGAATAATGCTCTGTAAATTGAAGCTGTACATATTGTTATTGTCTGGGGATCGTAAGTAATGACATGATTTTTCATCATAACTTAAATTCAGGAGACAAAACAAGACATTCAGAGTCAGTTAAACAGAACCTTGTTCTTTTTTGTCCACACATTTGTGATACTGAAAAGAGATTGAAATGCTGAAGTTCTTTCACAAAGCACACATCCTCAAAATCTAACTCACAAGTTTTCATTTTTACCTTTATTTACGCATTGTTTGTATAAAATAAACCTTTACTACCTCCAAAAGCAACAGGGCCACCATTAAAGTCTTGAAATTCAGCAAGGTAGGCCTTGTTTCCAGTCATGTGCCTGGAACATCCACTATCAACAATTCCTTTATTCTTTAAAGCTCTATGTGGAAATCCTGACACAAATAAAAGAAAATTAGTTCTCTTAGGACCCCAGAGCCCGTTTGGGCTTGAGCCTGCCTAGTGGATCTATTTTGAAAGTTAACATTTTCTAAGACTTTGATCCACCATTATATTTGGATCCCAAATGAATCTATTGTGGTCTCAATACAACCTGCTGAGGGCTTAACGGCATTTCCCCCTTTTTCCACCAACAATAAAAACTGCATGAACCTTAAGCATATTAACTTTTTGAGTTTTTGAAAATCTGTTCTAAGTACAGGTTGTCATTTTGAAAGGCCTTGAGGATGGTGAATGAGTTTTGTAAAAAACATTTGTTGGTTTAACTCTATTCATAATGGGCTTAACATATTAACATTTCATGACAATCTATTTATATGTCACGTCTGTTCAAACTTTGCCTCAGTACTAATTATTTAGTACAGCCTAGCTTTAGCATTACAACCTGGAATTTTTACCAAGTTCTAGTTAAGTACTTGCTGAAGGAATAAATTGGTTTTGATATTCACCTCTTTGCACATTATCCAACCATTTGTTAACTCAGCTTTTCTTGCCAACCTCTTCTCATGGAAATCACAATCTCTAATTAAATGATTTAAGACTTAAACCCATAACAAAACATCTCTTACAGTAAACCACACCCCAACTCCTTCCATTCTTATCAACTTTAGGTTTTTTGGACATGGTGAATGATTCTTAACATTTCCTAAGAGTTTTTTTACTTTGCTTGTTAGCAAAACTAGTTGTTTCTTATTCCTTTTCTTGATGTAGAACACTACTCATCTTCACTATCTGATTCATACTCCTCATGATAAAAGCATCAGACCAGACCTTATTTTACATTCACATATGATTCATTGACAATTGTTCAGAGACACTAATATTGACATTTGATCATAGGTTTGCTGTACTATTGTTAGAATCACAGTATCAAATTCACTTGTTTTTGGGATTCAGATTCACTAGGTTGAGTCTGATTACGGACCATATGTTAAATTGTGAGTAATCTTTCAAGTATCAGGTCCCCAGAGGGCATATAATTCCCTGTCATGGGTGGGGGTATAGCATGCATTCCATCTGCTGTAACAAACCTATCATATAAAGGTTGGTTTTCTAAGTCACTTTCTTTATTCATGAAAACACTCTGCAACACTTCATTTTCATAGCTCAAAATACCATCATATATGTGATCCCCATACCCAAGCCCAAACTTATCATTAGCACTCATTTGGGTATTTAGCAGTTTACTAAGATTCTTAGAAGAATTATGCCATTTTTCTACTTTAGCCTTTAAATCTTCTTTTTCTTTTTGAGCTTCTGCTAGCAATTTCTTATGGTATGTTAGAACATCTGTTTTATCATCTAAAACTATCATCAAAAATTTATATCTTTTTGTTCTACCAAAGTTGTCATTGTTGATGAGGCAACTAACTGTGCTTCAACTTTCTCACACCTTAAGAATATGCTTTTATTCTATTTCTATGCTTGCATCACTAAGTTGTTCTCTCTGAGCATCATACAGTTTCTTAAGATTAGCATAAGACTCTTTACACTTATTTGAACATCAATAATTGGTAGCTTTCTTCCAGTCTTCTTGTAAAACTTTTTCATTCTCATTGAGATCATGGCCACTTGCCACTTCAAGTCCATTCTCAAGGTCATTTCATCCAATTTTGTTTTCAAATCTCATGATCCAGTTGAGGACAACTTGATTGATTAGCAAGTAATGAGTATGATGATGTTTGTTCATACTGTGAGTTTTGACCAGAAGGATTGGGAACACAATAAGCGGTACTAACATCATTAGTACTGCTGGTGTTCTCAGAGATAAATGCTACATTTTGCGGGCTAGAAGAATGAAGCCATAGAGCTTTTACATCACTCCAAAGACACTAGATTATTGTACAAATCATCAAAACTGAGACTAGTCCACATCCTGTTTGTTCCTCATAAATAAAGGAAACTTGTGACAGAGCAGAAGCTAAGAGATCTTGAAATTTTTGCTTTGCATCCCACAGTAGATACCCCTGCTCCATGAATCTCTAACAGACTCAGAAGAGCTTTTGGGAACCTGTCATAGCCTTTTGAAGCCCTTCTGTGTTGGATAACAGAGGAATCCTTCAACTGTTTTCTTCAAGATGTACTTCCTGCATCTTCTTTGGATTCGTCATTTCCACCAATCTAGAATTTGTATGGCATCCCACATCTCTTTTGCATCAGTCATCTTAAGGAACTTAGCAAGATGATATCTGGTAAGTAGGGCCTTAAGCAAGGTGATCCTGCTTTTCTTTCTCTCTTTCTCTGGCACAATCTCTTCCGGCAAGTTTCTGGGAGGCAAAATCTTAAATTGTGTCCTGATAGTAGTCTGTAGAAATTGATACAGACCATTCACCATTTGTATAACTTCCCAGATTGATATCTGTATGGCCAAATAGTGTTCCCTTTTCATAGCCCAAATTCATAATTTTTTCCCCTTTTTGAGAATAGCAGCTTGATGTTGGATACTACATGAGGAGTTTGTTGGGTTGGTGTTTGTTGATGATTGATGGTGGTAGGTGTTGTTGTGGTGGAATTTCATCTTGCAGATGCAGACATGTTTAGTTTTTGAAGGATGAAGGTTTATTAACTGATTTTATTGTACTCTTATTTAGATTTCTCACAGGCTCTGATACCACTTGTGGTCCCTTGTTAAAATAGATCTCAGCAGCCTATAAGGGAGGATGATAGTCAAGATGTATAAATACAGTAGACAATGGAAGAAACACTGATTATGAATACTAAGTGTTAAGCCGGAATCATAACACAAGTACTAAAAGAAAACCAATGTAGAACTAAATAATAATTTCTATTAATCTGCTTTTGAGTGATTACAGATTACTAACTATTGAGATATGATTTTGTATGAGATATCTTGAGCTTGTATATCTAACTATGCCAGGAGGGATCCTTTTATAGACTAAGGATAAACCCTAACAGGCTTACAAAACGCGTACATATCTTTTCCTAAAATATCTCATACATATCTCTTAAACGGTACTAACTATTTTCTACTATCGTACTACTTCTGATCATTACTTAACAACTTTGTAACTTCAGTACTAACTATAACTATCCAGAACTAACTATTTGTACTGTCGGTACTAAGTTAGGAAAACATAATTCCCAACAAATCATACTTCAGATCCTTTTAGGAACAATAGGCCACAAAACATCAATCAAACACAACCTAGAAGAAGTACTTTCAAAGTGGGGGTTATCTGTGGTAATTACTATAAAGAAGGACACACAAAAGAAGAATGCTAGCAAGTTTAGTAGAGATTCATTGGTCACTCCTCTTCACAACCAATATAAACCCCAAACAAGAGATCTCACCACCGCTTCAATCCGACCTTCAACAAGTCAATGTTCCAGGACCACAAGCAGTCAATGTGATCAGTTGCAAATGAGGATACTCCTGATAGATGACCTTTGCCACAAGATTGCTTCAGTCGCATAGCCAATATGGATCACTTCAAAACCAAGCTGAATCAAGTAACTTCTAATGATGCAAGAACAACAAGCAGAGACCTTCCACTTCTTGCTCAAGCAATTTCATGCAGGTAAGAGACTCATATAGCTCATTTCCAATACATAAGCCAAAGAAAATTAGGATATAGATAGTGGTGCAACTGATCATATATGCATTTCCATATCACTCATGCATAACATCATCACCTGCATTAATCCTATCATCATAAATCTTCCAAATGGGCAAACAATAACATGTACAACCATAGGATCAGTTACCTTACAATCCAACATTACACTTCACAATGTCCTATACATCCTTACTTTCACTTACAATTTAATCTCCATAAGAAAAATTCTTCAAAACACACTCAAAATAATCACCTTCACTCATAATTCATGCATTTTCCAGGACCATAATAGACTCATAACCCAAGGAACTCTCTGTGGTGACCTTTACATCTTACCAACATCTTCTACAACAACTGAATTCTCTCCTCCTTCTCCTTCATCTACAATTCTTTCAAATACAAGCAATTCATCAGTATGGCATGCCAGGCTAGGTCATCCTTCACCTCAAGTACTCAAGTCAATCCCACAATTACCTCTCACATCTGTCAAGGATCAAGAAACCAGTTGTAATATATGTCCTTTAGCTAAACATCACTCTTTACCTTTTGAATCCAGTACTTCTCATGCAAATGTAATGTTTGAATTAGTTCACATAGATGTATGGGGGTCTTCCCTTCAATCCAACTGTCAAAATTGCAAAATCTTATCTTTACCATTGGTTAATGATTATCTCAAGAGCAACTTGGACCTATCTGCTTCCTACCAAACATCATGTTACATCAACAATAAAACTATTTTACACATATGTTGAAACACAATTCAAAACCAAAATTCAAAAAATACGAAGTGACAATGGCACAGAATTTGCCAACAACACACTTACAAAATTTTTCAACACCAAAGGCATTATCCACCAAACATCTTGCCCCTACACTCCACAGCAAAATGCTAGAGTGGAGAGAAAACACAGACATCTACTTGAAGTAGCAAAGGCTTTACAGTTTCAGGCAAATCTACCTAAACACTTGTGGGGATATTGCATCCTTACAGCAACCTACCTAATCAATAGACTTCCCTCAAAGATCCTCAACTACAAAAGTCCATATGAGTTACTCTATAACCAACCACCACCACTTGATCATCTCAGGACTATTGGTTGTAGATCATATGTCCATCAAAATACCTCTGACAAATTTCACCCCAGAGCAAACCCACTATCTTAATTGGTTATCCACAAAACCAAAAAGGATATCTTTTGTATGACCCTATCACCACAAAAGTACATACTAGCAGGCATGTCACATTTGATGAGAATCTTTTTTCTTACCACATAACACCCATCACACACACTCAATCTAAAACAGATCCTCAACCATATTCTATACCATTTTCACATTCATACAACAATCCTTCCATATAATTTAATCCTACCTTTCCAACCATGAACACATAACCTATACATATTGAATCTCCATCTTCCACTTCACAACCATTCTTACCAACTTCATCATCCCCTGCACCAACTCATACATCAACATCATCACCAACACACTCACCAAATCTAACTCCAACATCTTCTTCACCAACTCAGTCACAAACTTCTCTAACTACACCAACACAGTCACCATCTTCAAACCAAACACCTTCACCATCAACACAATCACAAACTACCCCTACACCTCCACCCATACCACAAAGAGTATCTACTAGAAACAAACAACAACCCACTAAACTTTCTGATTATCACTGCACTCTACCATCTTCCATATCAAAACACCATCATTTTAATTTTCTAAATTACACCAATCTCACCAAGTCCTCATTACATTTCATAAATAGCATAGACAGATTAGTTGAGCCACATACCTATTTCCAAGCTTCTAAGGACCCCAAATGGGTTGAAGCCATGAATAAAGAACTTCAAACTCTTAAAGACAATCACACATGGACCTTTACCTTACTACCACAGGGAAAATCTCCCATTGGGAGTAAGTGGGTCTACAAAATCAAATACAATGCTTATAGCTTTATATAGAGATTCAAAGCTAGACTTGTATCAAAGGGATTTAATCAAAAAGAAGGGGTTGATTACAAAGAAACCTATGCCCCTGTAGCTAAAATGGTAACAGTTAGAACTCTTTTAGCTATAACTGTCTCCAAAGGATGGTATATTGAACAGTTGGACATCAATAATGCCTTCCTGCATGGTGACCTTCATGAGGATGTCTATATGACCATTCCTCAAGGATATCCTCACCCTCTACCACCAAACACTGTTTGCAAGCTTACCAAATCACTCTATGGTTTGAAGTAGGCAAATAGACAATGGTTTGAGAAACTCACCACTTTTCTTCTTTCCAAAAGATTCATACAAAGCTATGCTGACACTTCCTTATTAACATTGAAACACAAAGGATCCCTTATCTCAGTTCTCATCTATGTGGGTGACATCCTCATCACAGGCCAAGACAAGGAATTTATAGATTCACTCAAGGCTCAACTTCATCACACCTTTAGCATCAAAGACTTAGGTGCTCTCAGCTATTACCTTGCTATAGAATTTTTAAGGAACACGTCTGGTTTGGCCATGTCTCAAAGGAAATACACATTGGATCTACTCAGACTAACAAATGTCCTAGATTCAAAACCATGTGCTACACCCCTTGAACCAAACACCAATTTGAACTTAACTGATGGAACTCCTTTACATGATCCAAAGCTGTATAGAACCTTAGTTGGAAAGTTGATTTATCTCACAATTACCAGACTAGACATATCCTTTGCTGCTCAAACCCTGAGTCAATTTTAAAAGAGCCCAGAACACCACACATTGCTTTGATCAGAGTTCTCAGATACCTTAAGCTTTGTCCAGGCCAAGGTTTATTCTTTTCTGCAAGCACCAGTCCTGAACTTCTTACCTACTGTGATAGTGACTGGGTAAGTTGCTCCTTCTCTAGGAGATCTGTTTCTGGTTATGGCATATTCCTAAGGATAAGTCTTATTTCCTGGCAATCCAAGAAGCAAGGAGTTGTTTCTAGATCCTTCACATAGGCAGAGTACAGAACATTAGCAGACAATACCTGTGAAATTAGTTGGCTCATATATCTCCTCAAAGACTTACAAATCAACATACCTACTCCTATACATATTCTCTGTGATAATGCTTCAACAATCGCTCTGGCTTCAAACCCTATTCATCATGCAAGAACCAAACATATTGAAATTGATTGCCATTTTGTAAGGGATAAAGTCAAGACAGGTATCATTCAACCAACATTTGTTCCTTTCAAATCTCAAGTAGCAGACATATTCACGAAGGGTTTATGCAGATATCTACACTACAATTTTCTCTCTAAGTTGGGCATTTGTAATCCTTACCCCATGCCAACTTAGGGGGGGGGGGAGGTAAAGAGGATATTACATCATCCTCTCAAGCTGGAATACTTCATCAGCACTCAGTCAATCATGTACAGAGAAGTCAACCTCACAGGATGAAGCTTATGCACAGCTCAAGTTTACAGCTTTGTAATAGAATGTAGCTTTGTATTTATATGTATTTGAGTTCTGTACATCTTGTTTTCCTGATGTAAGTAAAGTAGTATAGATAGTCAACTTTAGTCAAAGTAGTGTAGGTATAAATAGTCTTGTTCTTTCCTTGTGTATGTAACAGTTTTCATATCTATTAATTCATAATCAATTTCACACATTTTCTCTCTGTTTATCAAAACTACAGTTGGTAGGGATAATGTTTTGAGAGAGACCTCCAACAAGTGCATGTGTGAGGGTGAATATGAATGTATGTGTGTGTGGTCGTGGGTATGTTGAGGCCGTAGGAGGATCGTGGGTATAGTGAAGTCGTAAAAGGTTTAGGTCGTGGGTACATTGAGATCGTAGATATGGTCCGGCAGAGGAGATGGTAGATGATGAGGTTGTGGAGCCGTAGAGATAGTTAGGTCAACGTTGTGATTGAGTCGTGAGATGGCGAGAGTCAGGTGTTTTAAGCCGAGGGACATTGAAGCAAAAGTTTGAGGAATTAATTGTTTTAGTATGGCGTTTTCATTAGGTGGTACATTTACATCTTGGGGTATTTTCTCCAATCACCGATCTTATTATCAGCTGTCACCACTTGGTTAGATTGTGTGTTAGACTGTTTGCTTTGAGGTTCTTACGTGGTATGTTTCAAGTGTGAGGTCGTGTGTCATGGTCGGTTTCACCCGTATCATACTTTCTACCGGATGTTTGCCTTGAGTGTTACTGTATTTAGCAG
This sequence comes from Tanacetum coccineum, assembly GCA_026074375.1. Lineage (NCBI taxonomy): Eukaryota > Viridiplantae > Streptophyta > Magnoliopsida > Asterales > Asteraceae > Tanacetum > Tanacetum coccineum. Next base: position 52,383 of record BQNB010032882.1, read on the forward strand.
GCTTTGTGTGTTGGAGTTGTATCTCAATATGTCGGCTATTCACTTTAAAAATATCCTTGTCTCATCCGAGTGTAAGTGTTGATCATCAAGTCGGTTCATTGTTGTAGCTTGCTCGGTTTGTTATGTTCGTGTCTATGCAATATTAGCATTTTGCTAGTTTATCTATATACCTAATATATATTGTCTTTAAAAAATTATCATGCTCAATTATAAGCTATATAGCACTTAAGCTTAAGATTTACTTGGGCAAAATAAAGTAGCCAAATGCTACTCTTTATATTTTCATCAAACATACCTCAACATAAAAAGATAATGCAAAACACAAAATGTCAACCATCTCAAAGAGAAAAGTTCCTTATAGAACACTTTCTTCTCAAAGAACAAACCGGTGGATCTCCACCTTTTATTTTAATCTGATCC
>BQNB010032883.1:1232-52802 GCA_026074375.1 Tanacetum coccineum
AACTTCCCGGCTAAACGGTAAAGCTATACGAAACTTTTAAAAATTCAAATTTCTAAACAGAAACGGCTAATTTATTAAACGAAAATTCTCGGGTTGTCATACGTCCTTACATTGTCATAGGGATCATCCTCAAGAGCACGCTCTAGAGTAGGAGTAACAGAAAAAGAAGTAACATCTTTGGTTACAGCAGCAGCAGACCTAAAGCCAGTTGCGGCCTGCTCACCCTGTCTAATAAGTCTCCGTAGAGCAGAAGGAGATTTGCCGACCGTGCTAGGTCGAGAATCAGAAATAACTATACCTTTAGTCTGTGTTTTCTTCGCATGTGGCGACCCAGAAACAAAAGCCACCCTCTTCCTCCTCTTTCCAGAGTTAACGTTTAACTCATCTTGAATAGTATGATCAACAAGACTGTTGGTTTGCAGAGAGGGGGAGATAACCCTATCCTCGGTCTCAGTTATAAGCAGAACCTCATTCTCAGCAAGATTCCGCTCTCCAACCTTTACCTTAAAGGGATCAGCAGACTTAACAAAATCAAGTAAACCCATCTCTACAACAAACAATAACATATATCAGAGCACGAAACAAGATCACAAACAAACTCCACCCTGCACATATATATAGACAAGACACCTACCCTCATTATTATCATGTAACAAAGTGGGAGGACATCAGTCTCAGTAAATGAACGAATAAGACCCACGAAACATAAGAAGGTCTCTGGGTACTTCCTAATACGGGTACGGTTCTCATTCAACAATTCCACACAAGGTATATCCACGGCCTCATCCACCGGAAGCGGATCCATAACAACAGAGGTACCGCTAAACCATGAAGTAGACAACGGACAAACCGAAGCGTCAATCCAGAAAAAATGGTTGTTCTAGTTCTTCAACGTGTCAAAAATTTTTGAGTAGCAGCAAGGATCGTCAGCACTTCCGCGCTTGGAAAAAGATAACCACCCGTTGCCAATAGAATTAACATAAAAGCGGCGGAAGGTGCCCATGGTAGGAATACGACCAAGGGCGCGATACATAATCTCAAAGTGACTCACCTTCGCCACGCCAATCACAGACAACTGAGAAATATTAATCTGGTAATACTCAAGTACGCAGTGCAAGAACTTCGACAAAGGAACCCGATAGTTGGCGAGCTCAATGAAACGGGTATACATGCCAATCTTTCCCTCTAGACTATCCTTGATTATAGCATTTTGATCAGGCAACTCCGGTCACAACTCGGCCAGAATATTAAAAACAGAACAATGGTGATCTAACTCCCTTTGGGTTAACACGGAAGTGACAGTATAAATCGAACTACCAACCATTTCAATGACAAATGCAAATACAAGAGGAGGAGAAAACCTAACCTGTGACTAAAAGCGCACGATCAAACAAAAAACAAACAAACAGAAGAAGAAGAGCTGGATGAATAAGAGTAAAAAAGATGAGGGAAAGCACAGTAAAAAACTAAAAGAAAAACAGTGAAAGTGAGAAAGTATTTATGTAAACCCACAAGGGAAAACCCACAAACGCTAAAATGGAGACACGTATCCACACCCCTCGTCGGATGGTAGAAATAAGGGAAGATGAACAGTTGTGAAGATCCGCGCACCTGACAAAGCGTCACATCAGTCTGAAAATCGCGTGGCTAGGAACAAGCCACATCGCCCAAAGCCACCTAACAAGCAGCGTATGAGGAACGCATACATGGCCGCTGACCGCCAACGACCAATCGGATTTAAGTCTAGTGACATCTTCCGTACGCACGAAAGACATACTAGACTGGAGGGACATGATAACGTATAATATCAACTGAGGTCGTAAGCCCAAGCCACACAATAAGTAATAGGCCCAAGCCCAACACCCAAAAGGAAACCGCTCTGCGAGAAGTATAACCGGCACACGGCCGCAAGGAGCGCGAGCTCCACAGCTTTACGAGGATCATAATCCACACACAGAGGCAAAGAGAACGAGATTCGCGACCCCTTGACCACGCACCGCTACACGACAGACAGTCACCCATGACTAAACCAAAAGTAGTAAGGGACAGAACATGAGACGTCGGGGAAGAACGTCAACTTTCCTAATACGGATAACAAACGATGATAATGATAACCTAAGCTACTACGCTACAAAAAGGTGATAGTGTCACCGACGTTGACCTCACAGCAACAACCATGTTATCTACAGGGTAATAAGAGGAACCCCGTCTCGTAACCCATACGTCCAACAGTGACATTTGCCTATATAAGAAGTCATCCAGACACTTTTAATGGTATGAATTCCGCTCCCATTACACATATACTACTTATAACCAATACTTACTCTTACACCTGAGCTTAATCGCGGGATCCCCCTCTCGCAATAAGGCTAACGGTGCTATTTTTCTTAGCAGGAAGTCTTCGATTCATATTCACTTAGTATAATTATTCCACCTACAATGAGCCCACATCCTCGTTGTATGCCCGCTACCTATTCTTAACCAAATCACACTAATTTTGTACTAACAGGAAGTGTAACCTTTGCCCTTTTTGTGTTCTGAATATTTCATTTATAGTCCTTTGACTATTTAACTTTTGTTATTTTATTCAAATTTTGTACCGTGTTGACGGTGGTGATTTTGTTGAGAAATTATGGTGATTTTTGGTTATTGTGATTAATACTCCCTTCTTCGGATGTTATTTTGTGAGGTTATTTGTATCCAGGTAGTCTTTGCCCGTAAATTTTGAAAAATGCCGATAATAACGAGTCTGACACGTCGTTAATGTTACAATGCAGTTTTTAAAAGGGTTTAAAAGATAAAGTATGTCGTGTGGATAAAATACTTAGGTAATGGGGTATGATGTTTTTAAGGTGAATAAAAATTCTAATTAAATTTGGAAGGTAATTGTAGGTTTAGTTTTACGAGCTTTTTAAGTGGATCCCGACAACGAAAAAGAAAGACATGAAAAACCTCCCTGGTTCCTTTACTGGGTGGTAAAACAAAGGGGACAAGGAGCAAGATTTTATCTGACTTGTCCTAAGGTTGCACATTTAAGATGCTTCCATTCCCCATCATATTCAATATTTCCTTATCATTTCAAAAAATCAAAAACACACTCCTCTCCTTTTGGTGTATCTGTGCTGTCCGACCTAAGCCACCAATAAAAACACATAAAAAATTCATCTATGATCCGAAGAAACGTGATTGATTCGGGTGTTTGATACGAGTTGTTTAGGTATTCATTTCCTAAAAACACGTTGTCTTGGGTTGTCCGGTTAGTGTCGAAATCTACATTTTTGAAATATTTTTCTTGTAAGTTTTCAAATCTTCAATTTCGTTTGTCTTTTAGGGTTTTTCTTGATGCTCGATGTTTTGTTGTACAAAGTTGTTCATCAGGTGCTGGACAATCGATTTATGGAAACGAAATGAATAAAAGGGGTTTGTTTGGTCGTTGGGATTTAAAAGAAATGAGGTGTTTTTGTCGTTTTTGATGGTTGTGGTCATGATGGTTATTTAATAATTATGTTACTAGATGCTTATTTTTTATAGTAGCCTTGTATAGATTATTTGGGACTTATTTTTTAAGTTATTTCTTGGCTTATTTTGGGCTTATATGCACTGTGTTTTTTCAAAATCATATGGAAGTGATTTTGACTATTATTATGTGTTATGACGTTGTTTGTGGAATATTTTTTTAGGCTTATGGTAGTAACCAAATGCGATACGTAGCTTATTAGCTTATTTTCAAGCTTAATATACGTATTTTGGAGCTTATGGACTCACGGCCCAATAAGTCTATTTAAGCCGTGGCTTAATGGGAGGGCTTATTGTGGTCCGGATTATTTTCTACTTATAAGTATATGCTTATATATGTAAATGGACCTTGGTTTTGGACTTGGATCGTATTTTGGACTTATAAATATCTTAATGGACCCTTGTTGGGCCTTAAAGCCCAATAAGCGATATTTAGTCGTTATGAGAGTTTTGACGGACTTTTGAAAGTGAAAATGTATTTACGAAGTGATATTGAACGATATTTTGGGAAAAACGTTTTAGTAAACGTTAAAGATTGAGATTTTGGAATTTTGTCGAAAAGTGTCGAATTTATGAAAAGTGTTGAAAATAAGGTTTGAAACCTTGGAAAACGTTGTATGAGCGTACGGGTCATGTCGAAATTTCGTAAAAAGTTTATACTTAGAAATTTTCCTAAAAACATGATTTTTGATTTTAAATAATAAAATATTATTTAATTATTTTATTTATTTAATAAATTCACTAAAAGACGAAAAATATAATTTTTCTCGAAACTTCTCGAATATGTTTACTATGAGTAAACGTTTCATTTTCAACTCTAATATGATTATTTTCACGGTGACTAAGGTTACCGAATGGACTTACCGAGATATATTTATAATTATTAATTATAAATATTTGCGTATGTTACTTATTTATTTCTTTAAATAGTATAAGTATGTATTATTGAGTAATGGAATTGATATGATTGTTGGGATATGTCGTCAAAAATTACACCACTAAATTGTTATGAGTAATTGTACAACGCGTCTAAACTCTATGCATCAAACGTGAAGATTGTTTTGGAAATGGATGATTAAATTGAGACATTAACTGGACTAGGTCGTGTGCGGGCGTCGTTGCATTTGCTTGTCTGATTGAGAGTTGGTTGCTAAAGACTTGCTTAAGGTGAGTTCTCGTAGCCTCACTTTTTACTGTTTTTCCGTTGGGGGAAAATGATACTCAAATGTGTTTTGAAATGTTTTAAATTGATCTGTGCGAAATGTGGTTTTGTTTTTGGGACAAGTTACGTGCTTATGACTGCTATGTGAATATTATGTGTTGCATGATTGTTTGGATCGGATGGGTACGCCTACCTAGTATTTGTGTGATTATTGGAGCGGATGGGTACGCTACCCTAGTTTGTGTGTGGTCTTGCCCTAATCTAGTGCTCCAGCTGGTAGGCCTTTTAGGTGCGTAAGTGACATATGGTTATTGATTAGCGGTGATGCTATGTTTGTTTGCATATATTCACTGTCATATAGCATTATTGTCCACTGTTTGAAATATTGGCACAACTTTTGGGTTTAAGGTCAAACCTATGAGCTCACCAACATTATTGTTGATGTTTTCGAGTATCATTTTCAGGTGAAGTGAAAGAGGAATAAATTGGTGATATGTGATAGCAGACTTAGAAGTATCCCGAGTGGATATTCATGTGAAGTCTTGCTTGTTTATTTTATTTGGCTTTAGTATTTGGAAGTTTTGGTTTAAGTTTGGATTTTAGACCCCTGTGCGGGTTTTTGAATAATTGTAAGAGAATGTGGATTTAGCTGTGATTGGGACATCACTCGAGGTTGTTCGAGGTTGATGGTTGATTCGTTGTCAATAGTGTGTATATATATATATATATATATATATATATATATATATAATATATGGTAAACCTTTGACAAATCACCCTTAACCAAGGCAAAACAGTCCTAAAAGTTCCACAAAAACAATCGTTATTTACTATATCCGGACTGTATTCGATCTTTCACTTGAAAAACAGTTAAAGTTCAAAATCGAATCCGGGTCGTTTTTTCCCAACGAGGAATGTAATGGAAAGTCGAGAGTCGGTTTGATATTTGATGTTTGACATACAAAAGATTTTCGATTGGGATTTTCTAATTCTACGGGTAAACAAAAAACAAATACAAGTAGGCAAACTAAAAACGAAAGTAATTTAAAGACTAAAACTCTAATAAACGTTAACGGGGAATTCAAAAACGTTCTTTAAAACAATTTAGATCTCATAAATTTAACCCTACGAAAGCACTAATTAATTTTTAAACAATCTTAAATGATAAAGAAAATTTAAAAAAATGATTATATTTTTTGACTTTTTTTTTAACGTGACTTTATTAGAACCACTAGCAAGGGAGCTAGGAAAATTACAAAGGATCATCAAAATTGGGTGTTGGAAAGAAACTAACCCAATTCATAGTTCTATTACATCTAGATTTCCATCTATAAAAAGATGCGTAAACACAAATGTTGTCAAAAATAATATTTGGTTTTGATTTTCTAATTCTACGGGAAAAACAAGTAAGGCAAACTAAAAACGAAAGTAATTAAAGCTAAAACACTAAAAACGATAACGGGAATACAAAACCCGTTCTTTAAAAAACTAAATTCTACAAATTTAACCCTACGAAAGCAAAATTAATTTTTAACAATCCTAAATGATAAAAGAAAATTTAAAAAAAAGAATTATATTTTTTTGACTTTTATTTTATTTAATATGAATTAAAAACGGTTTTAATAAAAAAAAATAATTAAAAATACTAAACTAAATGGGAAAATTCTGAAATTATTAGGAAAAGTTCTATGAGTAGTGCTTAATCTAGGAAAAATAAATTGGTGAAAACTGCTTATTGAAATAAGCCAGAAATAAGCTAAATAAGTTGTTTAAGGTAAAAGACTAAAAAGGGTATAAATTAAAAGTAAATGGAAGTAGGACAGATTGCCCTCGTAGATGGTTGAGAGTGTGTGTGTTAAATATGCTTGGTATGAAAGGGGAGGTCACAGGTTTGACCCCTGTGACCTCTCTTTTTTTTGAAAACATTTTTTTTTTGAAAACTAAACTTAAGCTAAAAATAAGAGTTTTTTGTAAAATGACTTTTTCTAAAAACTACAAATAAGCTAGGAATAAGCTTATGAAAGTGACAGATTAGGCTTTTTTAACACTTAAACTGCTTGGCTTATTTAGACATAATAAGCAAAATAAATGCTAATAAGCTATAAAGAGACCAAATCATAAACCTAATAAGCACCAGGGACTATAAATAAGCAAGTAAAATAAGCTAGAAAGGGACTTAAAATGCATTAAGACAGTAGGCATCAAAGACAATTTAAAAGGAATTTTTACTAACCTTAGGCTAAAAACTAAGATCAAATACGCAAAAGATATAAACTATAAAGTAGAAACAGATTAAGTTTTGACACTAATAAGCACATAAAAACAAACATTAAGCAAATAAGATTAAAGCATAAGCTAGAAAAAGTAAAAAAAAAAGCTATTTTAACTATGTTTTTTGGTTTTTTTTAAATGAAAAAAAATAGTCTAATTACAGACTAATAATAAGCAGGTAAAAGCTGTTTAAATCCTAAATTAAGCTTAAAAATATTAAGAAGGTATCCCAATAAGCTTGTGCAAGCAAATTCAGAACCTAAAACTACTATTAGCTAACCTAAATTTGAGCTTGAAAAATGGCTTTCTAAAACTTTCATACTTAAATAAAACTTGACAGATTAAAGACCAAAATCACAAGAGACAACAGACACTTGTCCTCCATTTTTTCTACTGCATTAGACTCTAAATGAAAGCTTAAACAAAACTTCAAAACAACTTTTTAGTAGAGATCAAATAAAATCTGTTTGAAAAAGTGTCAAGTCCACAGATTAAGAAAACTTGTAGATAATACCTTAAAAATCAATTTTAGACTTTAAAAACTTTTGACAAGTGATTAAAACAACTAAAAGGAGCTTGACAAAGGTAGATTGATGACCCAAAACAATTTTTAACTCATTTTGACCCACTTTATCTCTTGACCCAAACACCCCTTTAAATCATAAAAATTAATTTAAAACTAAAAACAGACCCAATTAAGCATAGACAAATAAAAACAGATGGAGTACCATGATAGTAAAAGACAAACAAGCAAGAAACTAAAGAAAATAAGCATTAATCAATAAGCTACCCTAATAAGCAAATATGACTAAAAATGGGCAGAATTTAAGAAAACTCAAACTAAACACCTATAAGCTATAAACTAGGCATATTAGGCTAAACTAAGGCAGGTTAAGCACCAATAAGCAATAAAAATAAGCAGTTAAGCAAAAAATAAGCAAGCAATAAGCAATAAGCAGTTTTAGCAATTAAGCACTTAGAAAAGATTTAAAGAGAAAACAAGGTATACCTTATTCCCCTACTTAAAACAGGGAATGAATGACCCTAATAAGCTCTAACCTACCCAACTTATTTGAAATAAGCATTCTAATAACCCCATAAGCCCTTCCATTATAGGCTTATCATCCATAAGCTAAAATCAAATTTTTTGATTCCAATGACACAGAAAAATCACAAAAGCTGTTGGAAAAGCTTATATTAACAAAACAGGTTCTAAAATATTGTGAGATCTTATAGAAATGACTTGTAAAAATAAATAAGCTTAAATACATAAAGACTAAAAGAGACAGGTTTGCTTAAAACACTTTAAAACTGAAATTTCATTAAGTAAAAGAGGATTACAAGACTTTTGAAAGTAAAATAACAAAATTTAAATGACATAAAACATAAATAAAAACATCAACAGTAAAATTATACTACTCCTAAAAACTACTACTACACTAGATAACTTGCTCTATGTGAATAGTGTCTCCATTTATAGGCAGATGTGTGTTTCTTCTGTGAGGAGAGAGTGAAGAGCCTTCATCCTTTAATCTCAGCCTTTAAATTATCTTGTTCACCAAGAAATGCCATCTGAGCCCTTCATCTTGGTTTTTCTTCATCAATGAATGAGAAATCAAAGGATTGCCAAGGTGGATTTGGAGGTTTGTGAAGTGGGGCAAGGTTTGAGGTGTGATTTTAGTTTGTCGTGTTGCAGGGAAAGGATAGAAGACGTGTGAATAGTGGTGGGGTTGTTTGGGCAGGAAAAGCACTATAGGGTTTGATTTGTTATAACAGGGTAATGGGGGTTAGTCCTGTTTTTGGTATATGTTTGCATCGTTAGTCCCTTAAGGACTAACGGTGAAAGGGTATAAGGACCTCCAATGTTATAAGACTTAACAGTCTTATAGTTAGGGCAGTTATGGGTTTGGGCTTTTGTTGGGCCGGGTATATGTATTTGGATTTTAGGCTTTTATAAAACTTAAGGCTTTAAAAGTTTTATACATAAATGCTTAATGGGCTGACCCGGCCAATTAAATGGGTACGGGTTGGCCCATTTAACATTTCTTCGATATTAGTTTCGTCTTTGATTTTTGACTTTGAATTGGTTGACTTTGACTTTGACTTTTTGACCTTTCACGCTCTTTTCATTCTCGTGCTCGGTTTTGTCGGTTTTGCTTTATTTTTGTCCTTTAGTGAATATCCATTACCTACACAATCATAAATCACAAAACACACAAATACAATGTATTTTTGGTATATTTTAGTCATTTTAGGCTCATTTTTATAGGCAAAAGGTATGTGTAATTAAGCACATACCAAAATCCCCCATACTAAGATATTGCCGTGTCCTCACGCAATGCCATAAGTAAACACTTAAGAAAACCAAGAATCTTAATCCCCCTCGACTAATTACCTTGAAAAGTAGCTAAGTGTTCATCAAGGGGATTTAAAGAATCATTAGTTTTGGAAAGCCCTGTTTTTACCATTTTTAAAATTTTTACACTTATTACCATACATATTTTTGTATTTTTCCCTTTTTCTCATTTTTTTGTACTTTTCATGCTTTTCTTTTTAGCAACTAACTAGAACGTTTGGACTTTCATTATTTTCATAACTTTTAGGGTCACAGAATAAGAAGCACTTCAATCCTAAAATGCTCAAAAAGATAAATTCATCGTCCCCGACTTTTCATTCGTCCCAAACCAAGCTTAAAAACGAAATCACCGTTAAATATAAGTTAAGATGCTAACACTACTCAACGTTGTACCTTTTGAAAACTTTTTGCTCCCGGCATTATTATATCTTAGGTGAAGTGCTATGTCGAAATTTTCAATCATAGGATCAACTTTTTACAAAATTCTCTATGCTTCAACGTTCCACCCAGAATAATGATTTTTGAAGGAGGGCGAGATCATACCCATGTACGCTTTCGTCTCAGCACATCCCAAACCTTGCGGCAAAGTGACCAGCGCTTTTGACACCTCCACAAGACCAGTATCGAGACTCACGGACCTTACTGTTTCTAAAACTCTTAGGTTTCCCATGTTATACATAGCTTATTAAAAAACCACAACTTAAAAAGAAACAGTCTTAGTTCGAAAGCATATTTAAATTTTAAGAAAAAGAATTTCCCCTATATTTATTAAATCACATTTATTACACTTATTATAATTACACATCCTTTAAACTAAGGAAATCCTTGACCTTTTAGAAGGCTGCAACATCGATTGTGAGCCGGCAAGATGCAGCAAACTTTTAAATGCGGTGCCAAATAATTATTCTTACTATGGGCCTTTCTTTTGAATATTGCCAACAATCGGTTTGTGAGCCGTAAAGATGCAGTACACTTTAATTATCAGCCCGGTTTATATTAATTACCTTGTTCATTATATATATATATATAAATATATGATATATATATATATAATATATATATATAATATATAAATATAATTTTAATTATTATTTATATACCACATAAATAGAGAAAGTTCTTTTGGAAAATTTAAGTATAAATTTGAAACTAAGACAAAAAGTTATATGACGCGTGACTCGGAGAGTCAAGACAGAACTTAGCGTAGATGATTAAATCACGGAGATGTATAATCAGATGAGCCGCGACACAGGGGAAGGGACGGGCGTGGATAGGTATGTGAGTTGCGTATATCCGGTAAGACTGGGGAGTCTTATTATGGAGTGCAAGAAAGAATAGAGCTGCGAGCAAGATGATAGAGCGCGCACCGAGTTGACTGATATAAAGAGAGATCCGAGCAAGATGACGAGTGCCGTTCTGTGGTGTGATGGGCGTGTGGCGATTCTTTCCTAGTATCGGATGCATAAGTTGAGATAGTCGAGATCGCGTTATGGAATCGATTGAGCGGATCTGAACATCGGGGAGAAAGATAAAAGTATGGCTCAAAATGCGCTAACGGCGTGTCGCGCGTATACGGAGTGCGATAGTTTGCGCAGAACAGATTATACTCAGTCCAGAGCGAGAGGAGTCTCGTGACAGTCATCTCAGCGCTGCAGTGCGTGTGCAGGGTCTGCATCTCATGGTATTTTTCTTATTATGCGAGACTCTCGCATTATCTGAGTAAAGAGTGATCCGAGAGCCGTTGGAGGATATCTAGCAGGCACTTAATGGGTTAAGTCACTATTGAATTTGTGAACTAGGGTTTTGTATGAGATCATTTGGATTTTTTCTCTTATAGTTTTTGTGGTACGTATGAGTTGTGTGTGTAGAGAGAACGCATGTAGGAGTGCTCGGTGCGTGAGATAACGTCGAGCGGGGCTGGGCGTGGATATCTCAGGATCATGATGTCTATCGATGGAGATGATGAGTCGCCGGTCGCAAGTACTACTTAACTGGAGCTCTCGTGTGTGTGGGTATCTCGTGCCGATTTTAGTGTGTATATTAAGTAAATGTGCGTCGGTAGATCATGGTGCGAATTCGTTAGTCAGGGGGCGGCGGTTGGAGTCTGTAGAGTAGATAGGTTATAGAAGAGTCTGAGTAAAGCGTGACGACTAGTCGGTGCGATATAGACGTAGGAACAGATATAAGTCTGTGTGTGAGTTGCGAGGCGATAATGTGATCGTGAGTGAGGCTTGATGGGGGGGATTGAGATGCGATCGGGAGGGGGTTGAGCTGGAAAGGTACAAAGAGCCGAGAGTGAGGCGACGGTAGAGATCTTTAGAAATCGTCTGGATAGGAGCGAGCTCTAGGTTGAGCGCTAGAGTTGGGGCTAACGCTAACTCTCTATCAAGAACAGCTGTTGTGAGGCTAGTGTGTGGACTATTGAGGGATGTAGTTAGATCTGCCGCAGAAGCAATCGTACTCATCGTATTCTTCGAGAGGTACGTGAGGGCTATCGATGAAAAGTTGCTAGCTAAAGTAGATAAGGCGAGTGCGTATAGGTTATTGGCGGCGACCCACTGGGAATGCTAGTGCTATGTGTAGGGTGGTTGTTGTTGATGTAACTCGATGTCTGAGGATGCTCAGTGTGACTCGGACGCGGTCGGTGCGCCTAGTTACGTGTGTAGGTCAGAGTCGAGTGTGGGAGGGCTAACGGGAGAATAGAGTATAAATCGGAGGAACGCATCGCACTACTATCATGAAATGTCGCCGTATATCTGAGAAAGTATCTCTTCGATTGGGCGTTTCTTGTGACGAATTATATGAGCTTTGAGTCAAGATGGCTTATAGTACGTATACTACCGTCTAGTGAAGAAGGAGGATGGGTCATGGGGATAGGGCACAGGACATTTCTATGGCCGTCCGGGGCGGAGTGGGTGGGGGGTTGGGGGTTGGTTTGGTTGTTGGCGGCGCGATCAGTAGAGTGAGGCCGGAGGGAGATTACGAAGCTTTTGATGCATCTCTGTATAGACTTGGGACAGTAAGGAGAGAGAGGAATGAGCAAATATTTGGGGCACTATAGCACGAGGAGAAGATTCGTGTGGCGTGCTCGGGGAATGTTATAGTCTATGTCTGACTGACTGAGCGAAATTAGGATAGATCTTGCGGTAGAGTACTATCAGATCTGAGTGCTCTTGAGATGTCTATCTGAGTGATAGTAGTTGACGTAATGATCTCGCGGTTTAGATAGAAAAGATTCTTGTTATAGTGTTTTTAGTTCTCTGTAAGGCATGTTTGAGAGAGGTACTGAGACGTACTCCGAGGATAGCTGTGGTTGGGGCGGTCCGGAGGTGTGAGATGCCGCGGTATCGGAATGACAGTGGAGAGGAATGGCCGTCTCGTCGCAGGCGAGGAGCGGGTGAGTGGGATTGGTGGTGTTGGACGGGAGGCTATAATGGGTGCGAGCCATTTTAGGGTACGGCAGTCTTATTAGGGGTGCGCCCCGGTTTGGATTATCAAAAATATCCTCCACCACATCCATAGTGAAATTTCCCGAATCGGGCTCACTATCATAAAAGAATGCTTCATAATCTGGAAGAGATAAATCCAAATAAGAAGTGGGGCTGCCACTACTAATCTCTTCCAGATTAAAGCAAAAAGTTTCATATTCGGGTAAAGAATTATCAAAAGTGGTGGTCTCCTCCAAGAAAAAGTTATAAATGTGGAGGAGACATAGGTTACAAAATCAAGAAGATGGAGTGGGATTATCTTTTAATGCTTCGATCTTAGCAATAAGAAGATTGACATTCAACAATTTTTCACGAAGAATATCATCTTTGATTGTTAGAAGAATATCAGTATCAATCCCTCCAACTTCCGGGATAACAATCTCCACCACCTCTAAGCTGACGAGCTCAGAATCGGGAGGTGATGCCTCAACATAATCGATGTCATCACTGTAAAGCGAATCGTTATCACTCAAAGAATAATCATTGTTGGAATCGATGACAGTTTCATAATCATCTTTAAGAGTTTCTGGAGGGCGAGGAAAAGAGTTATCATACATTAAATTTTCAATAAAATGGATATCTCCCTTCGGATCAAAGTCGGCTTCAACAATTCCCGGTGAAATTGGAGCGATAAGAGCGAGTTCACCGGCAAACTCCTCGAGAAGGAAATCAATCTTAGAAGAACATATCACGTTATCACGATTAAGCACGGATTCAATTAGACTATATCCGGCATTAAAATGTTCATTACCATTTCCCGGAGGAATTGAAATGATATCATCTAACACCTCATCCTTTTTCGGAGAAGAATCATCACAAACGGGCAAATCATATTCACTTTTGGATATACCATCGAACTCACTTGGGGTATGGACAAGGTCCTCAATACTAGACTTTATTACTTCGTCCGATTCCGTTGCCGGAATAGTGTCAAGATGCTTATCCTCCATTATATGAGAGTCAACGGGCTCCTCGATTAATAAAACGGGTGTGATTGCAATACACGAAGGAAGTTCAGAAATAATAATATCTCTCAAGGGAATAGAACTTTCCTCGTCATCGTCATCATCGTAGCGAATGGGAATCTTCCGACATTGCGAAGGCTCGGAAGTATAAGTATCAAGATTAACCACTTGTTCTTGTCGTTGTTGTAACCAAGTTTGAAACGTCTCACAAAGCTTACTCATAGAATCATTCATTACTTGTTGAGCTTTTAGATGATCATTCATTGAATTAATATGATCAATGATAAATTGCGAGGGTTGAAATTGGTCAAAACCAAAAGAATTAGAATTATAGCAAAAATTTGGCTCATAATAATTTTCATTCATTGATTGACATTGGAAAGTCTCATGAGGGCCCCCACAATTTTCACAACAAGGTTCGTAAATGATCACTTGTTGACATTGAAAAGTCTCATGCGGGCCCCCACAGCGGGTACAACAAATATATTGTTGTTGAAAACATTGAAAATTTTGTGGGAAATTAAAGTCTTGATTGTAACACGGTTCCGGATTATAGATAAACGGAACTTGAGGTGGACAATCGTAACCATAATGAGCATCGTTCCCACAAAACTCACAAGAATACGTCGGGGGTTGTGAAGGTGGGTTAAAAACGTTAGGAGAATCATTGACAAAATTAGGAGTGGAATCATAAGTGAATGAACTTCCATCTCCAGAATAGCATGTCGGATGAAAACTTGGCAAAGTTTGTGGGAGCTCATCAACGGTTTGATTGTTGCATGGTTCTGGATTAGAGATAGTCAGAACTTTCGGCGGACAATTATAGCCATAATGAGCATCGTTCCCACAAGACTCACAAGTACATCGTTGACAAAAGATACCGTCTAACGAATCACCACACCCGTAACAACAATGATGGTCGATTAGTGGAGGACTTTGTGAAACATTTTTGGAAATATTTGGAGAATCATTTAAAGAATTCGGATTCGGATTATTTCCATATCTTGAAGCACAAATCAAACAAAGTCCTTTGCTAAGACCACTTCCACACCTCATGCAAGTACATCGTTGACAAAATTCACCATCTCCTAACACATCTTTACAATGAAAGCAATGACGTTGGTTGGACGAAAACGTGTGGGGATGTGGTGGTGAGTCGGGAGCTTTATTAGAATCATGAACAAATTTGCCAACGGAACTCATATTCGAACAACAACATTCTTTATTATACAAAGATCCACAAGACGAACACTCTTTAATCGTGTAAATAGGATTCAAACGATAATCGAGTGACGCCATAAGAATTAAACAATATAGAGGGATAAGAAGAAGAATTAAATGGCAAAGAGGTTAAAGGAGATTATTTTTGGTTTTTTGAGTTTTTTAAACAACATATTTTATTAAAGGACAAAATGAGACCGAATAACTTAAACCAATAATCAACTTGCTTCACGGTAGCTCTCTAAAAGAAAAACGCACAAAGGAGCGGAGGAGCGGGAAAGCGCGAAGCTATTAAAAACCCTCTCCTTTCAGGTTGTAGTTCCTCGGAACAACCCTCCTTATACCCCTCTTATAGTTTGTTAATCTCTTAAAGGTGAGCCGTACTTCACAAGTGACACAAAGACAAGTTTTAATCTTTTGTTTGAGAACTTATTATGATAATGCTCAAGTTGAGAGCATTATAATGATGATGTTTTTTATTCTTTATTAAAGACAATGTTTTTATATTTTTTGATTTTTCTTGTTTTTATCTTATAAAAGAAAATGAAAAATATTTTTGTATATTTTTTTTATATATTCACAAATAAAACAAATAACTTCACGAGGAAGGATCTTCAAAACACTAATTGTCAAACGTTGAAACGACAATCGCTTATACTCCTCTCCGGCAACGGCGCCAAAAATTGATTTTAGACTTTAGGTATATATAAATAATTGTACTGAAAAGGTTTAAAGAAAGAAAATCAATGAAATCCGAGTAGTATATGATATTCCCGGGTCGTTTTTCCCAACGAGGAATGCAATAGAAAGTCGAGAGTCGGTTTGATATTTGATGTTTGAAACACAAAGATTTTGATTGGATTTTCTAATTTTACGGGAAAAACAAGTAAAGCAAACTAAAAACAAAAGTAATTAAAGCTAAAACACTAAAAACGATAACGGGAATTCAAAACCCGTTCTTTAAAAAACTAAATTCTCCAAATTTAACCCTACGAAAGCAAAATTAATTTTTAACAATCCTAAATGATAAAAGAAATTTAAAAAAAATTATATTTAGGATAAAAATATAAATAAGAGCTTTTTGTAAAATGACTCTTTTTTAAAATAAAACATTTGGATTGTTAAAATGACTTTTTAACAATCCTAAGAAAATGTTTTTGGTTTTTTCAAATAAGAGCTTTTTGTAAAATAAGAGCTTTTTGTAAAATGACTTTTTCTAAAAACTATAAATAAGCCAGGAATAAGCTTATGAAAGTGACATATTAGGCTTTTTTAACACTTAATACCTTAACTTAAACTGCTTGGCTTATTTAGACATAATAAGCAAAATAAATGCAAATAAGCTATAAAGAGACCAAATCCTAAACCTAATAAGCACTAGGGACTATAAATAAGCAAGTAAAATAAGCTAGAAAGGGACTTAAAATGCATTAAGACAGTAGGCATCAAAGACAGTTTAAAAGGAATTTTTACTAACTTTAGGCTAAAAATAAGATCAAATAAGCAAAAGATATAAACTATAAAGTAGAAACAGATTAAGTTTTGACACTAATAAGCACATAAAAACAAACATTAAGCAAATAGGATTAAAGCATAAGCTAGAAAAAGTAAAAAGAAAAAGCTATTTTAACTATGTTTTTGGTTTTTTCAAATAAAAAAAATAGGCTAATTGCAGACTAATAATAAGCAGGTAAAAGCAGTTCAAATCCTAAATTAAGCTTAAAAAGATTAAGAAGGTATCCCAATAAGCTTGTGCAAGCAAATTCAGAACCTAAAACTACTATTAGCTAACCTAAATTTGAGCTTGAAAAATGGCTTTCTAAAACTTTCATACTTAAATAAAACTTGACAGATTAAAGACCAAAATCACAAGAGACAACAGACACTTGTCCTCCATTTTTCCTACTGCATTAGACTCTAAATGAAAGCTTAAACAAAACTTCAAAACAACTTTTTAGTAGAGATCAAATAAAATCAGTTTGAAAAAGTGTCAAGTCCACAGATTAAGAAAACTTGTAGATAATACCTTAAAAATCAATTTTAGACTTTAAAAACTTTTGACAAGTGATTAAAACAACTAAAAGGAGCTTGACAAAGGTAGATTGATGACCCAAAATAATTTTTAACTCATTTTGACCCACTTTATCTCTTGACCCAAACACCTCTTTAAATCATAAAAATTAATTTAAAACTAAAAACAGACCCAATTAAGCATAGACAAATAAAAACAGATGGAGTACCATGATAGTGAAATACAAACAAGCAAGAAACTAAAGAAAATAAGCATTAATCAATAAGCTACCCTAATAAGCAAATATGACTAAAAATGGGCAGAATTTAAGAAAACTCAAACTAAACACCTATAAGCTATAAACTAGGCATATTAGGCTAAACTAAGGCAGGCTAAGCACTAATAAGCAGATAAGCAGAAAATAAGCAAGCAATAAGCAATTTTTGCAATTAAGCACTTAGAAAAGATTTAAAGAGAAAATAAGGTATACCTTATTCCCCTGCTCAAAACAGGGAATGAATGACCCTAATAAGCTATAACCTACCCATTCCCCTGCTCAAAACAGGGAATGAATGACCCTAATAAGCTATAACCTACCCAGCTTATTTGAAATAAGCAGTCTAATAACCCCATAAGCCCTTCCATTATAGGCTTATCATCCATAAGCTAAAATTAAAATTTTTGATTCCAATGACACAGAAAAATCACAAAAGCTGTTGGAAAAGCTTATATTAACAAAACAGGTTCTAAAAGCTTATGAGAGCTTATAAAAATGACTTGTAAAAATAAATAAGCTTAAATGCATAAAGATTAAAAGAGATAGAATTGCTTAAAACACTTTAAAACTAAAATTTCTTTAAGTAAAAGAGGATTACAAGACTTTTGAAAGTAAAAGGACAAAATTTAAATGACATAAAACATAAATAAAAACATCAACAATAAAATTATACTACTCCTAAAAACTACTACTGACTAAATAACTTGCTCTGTGTGAACAGTGTCTCCATTTATAGGCAGATGTGTGTTTCTTCTGTGAGGAGAGAATGGGGAGCCTTCATCCTTTAATCTCAGCCTTTGAATTATCTTGTTCACCAAGAAATGCCATCTGAGCCCTTCATCTTAGTTTTTCTTCATCAACGAATGAGAAATCAAAGGATTACCAAGGTGGATTTAGAGGTTTGTGAAGTGGGGCAAGGTTTGGGGTGTGATTTTAGTTTGTCGTGTTGCAGGGAAAGGGTAGAAGACGTGTGAATAGTGGTGGGGTTGTTTGGGCGGGAAAAGCACTGTAGGGTTTGATTTGTTATAACAGGGTAACGGGGGTTAGCCCTGTTTTTGGTATATGTTTGCATCGTTAGTCCCTTAAGGACTAACGGTGAAAGGGTATAAGGACCTCCAATGTTATAAGACTTAACAGTCTTATAGTTAGGGCAGTTATGGGTTTGGGTTTTTGTTGGGCCGGGTATATGTATTTGGATTTTAGGCTTTTATAAAACTTAAGGCTTTAAAAGTTTTATACATAAATGCTTAATGGGCTGACCCGACCCATTAAATGGGTACGGGTTGGCCCATTTAACATTTCTTCGATATCGGCTTCGTCTTTGACTTTTGACTTTGAATTGGTTGACTTTTTGGTTGAATTTGACTTTGACTTTTTGACCTTTCACGCTCTTTCCATTCTCGTGCTCGGTTTTGTTGGTTTTGCTTTGTTTTTGTCCTTTAGTGAATATCCGTTACCTGCACAGCATAAATCACAAAACAAGCATATATTTGGCATTTTATGTTCGTTTTTTGTCATTTAAGCTCGTTCTTAAAGGTAAAAGGTATGTGTAATTAAGCACATACCAAGAGGATTGTGAGATAATCGGTTCGTCTAAACTTAACCAATTTTATTTTTTATGAGATGATCGATTATTCATTGGTACGTACTATAAACCAACGATGTAAAAGTTCTGTTGTATATTATTTAAGTTGGTCATAAAAATTAACCAACTATGTATTTTTTGTATCAAGTGGTAAATATCTCCACTATTGTTGTATTATATTATGGATGATCGGGAGTTGGTTGTTACGGGAATGCCAACTAAGTTGTTTTTATGGATCGTCAAGGATGTTGATTGAGACATCTTTGAGTCTAATTCGTGTCAACCAAACATAGCGTGAGTTTCCGTGTTAAAGCGTGAGTTAGTCTATGATTTGTGTCTTTTTCAAGGTTGTGGTCGGGAAAATAGCTAGCAACATTTTTGTTTATTGGTTGGACTTAATCTATCTGTTTTGTTATTTTATTTTTACACCAATTATAAATATTTCCCATGCCTAATCCATACCCTATATCGTTCTTCATCCTAACCATTGGTTTGCTCGAATGAGGGAGTGAGCAATCACATGTGTCTCATTCATGGATTTGGATGTGTATGTGTGGTTTTATCGCCCTTGTTGGTGTATTACTGTTGGTGAAGATTACTTAATCCTATTCTTTAGCTTATTCGAGTTAGGGAGTGAGCAATCACAAGTGTCGCGGTCATGGATTTGGGCATGCATTTATGGTTTTGTCGCCTTTTCTGGAATATTGATATCGATAGAGATTAAAAAGAATGATCAACCGTAAAGCCTTATCATATTCACCTAATTTACCTTTTTAAACTGGTTACTCCTTAGCTTTAATGGTGAAGATGTATATCATTGCCAAGCTTATGATAGAATACTTGTCACGATCGAACAACTGAGCGAACTACTAAATGTTACCACATAGATTAGTTGAGTGATTTGAGTGATTTCGTTTCCTATTTCGTGAGGTGTTTGGTTGTGCGCTAATAATTGAATAAAAACGCTTAAAGGAAAAATCCTAAACATTCGTTTGGGATACATTTTCATAAGATAAATTCTAAAGTCTACTTGAGGACAAGTCGGATTCAAGTGGGAGATATTTGATGACATCAAATAACGTCACTTTATAGGCATCATTTATCTCATTTTTATTGCTCATTTTGTATTGTTTTATATAAGATTTGATACTTAATCGCTTAATTGTGTAAATTTTAAATATTATCGAACATTTGGCGAAACATGGAGAAAAGAGCGTGTTTTGGATCATAAATGAAGAAGTTTATGAAAGTATACTAAATCTAAAGAATACGATGTATCATTCTAGACGGATACGTTATTTCCCAAGACTTAGAGATCAAGACCATTGCCAGACTTTAAAGAATACGCCGTATCCATATCAGCAGATACGCGGTATAAGATACTTTGGTCAACATTATGAAGAAACACAGTTTCCATCCAATACACCGTATCCAGTGGTGGTTTATAAATATTCTAGAATAAAAGAATCATGGAGCCCACTCCAAGTTATCCCAATACGCTGTATCGGATCTCTCTAGTACGGCGTATCGATCTATTTTCAGAACCTATAAATAGAAAACCTAAAACTCAATTTTTAGTATGCAAATACCACCAAGTGCGATCTAAAGACGATTTTAGAAGCCAAGAAGATCCTGCAAGTGCCTCAAGTTAATAGGAAAACTCGTGTAATCTCTATACTCCACTATAAGCGTTCGGTTAGCATAATGTTTGTTTATTTAATCGTTTGTCTATGATACTGTGTATTGTTACAATGACTATGGGCTAATACATTTAGGTATTAGCCATGTTTATGATAATTTAATGTTTGGTTTTGTTTATATCGATCGTTTACTTATTTGTTGAGTGTTAATTATGTTTATCACTTCTAATCTGTTTATGTTTGATTATGTATTATTTATCATTAAACTGGATCTAGGATTGCGGTAGAATAAGACTAGAGTCTGGGATAAATACTACGTACAACTTATATATGTGACTATGGATTAATAGGACCACAAATTTATGCCCTTGTTCTTCCCTTGGTTAAGTGAATAGGTAGACTAAGTGGTGACTTAGGATTACACATAACGTTCTGTTTCCTTGGGTAAGTGCTCAGACTGTGGACTACCAGCATATAAATAGCAATTGGACATAAGTGGGTAAAGCCTCGATGAGCTACGTTTCAATATTCACCAATGGCATCTCCTAGAAAGATTATAATCAACGGTGTGTGCTTTATGCGGGTTTGGTTAATTGTGACATGATTAACTGAAAAACAAACCTATAGTTTAGGGAGATGACCCACTTAAACTTAGGAATGATATGACACTAACGAAGTAATACAATCATTGCACTTATAAACAATTCCTACATTCTATTAGATTAAACTAGTTAATATGTTTTCTTACATTAGTGCTTGACCGCTTCTTTATCGTTTGTATTTCTGCTTGTGTGTGTCCTTTGTCATCTTAGTTTAGATTAAATAAAAAACTTGTACCAGTCTCTTAGGCTAAAAACCCCCCATTTTGCATTAGTTTAGGTTTAATTAGAATTAACATTAGATTAACTAGATTTAACTTAAACAACAAAAATACTAATAGACTTAAGTATTAACGCTCGCTCTTAGTGATTGACACCCTACTTACCAACGAACCTACAACTGATCGGGTGCACTCCTCGTTAGTGTTAGTTAATAGGTAACGTCGGCAAAATATAAATAGTAAAACTTGATAAATAAATTACTTACACACAATGATACGCATCACCAGCCTTCAAGTGATGTCAAAGTATGATTATGTTGGTTAAGAAGTGTTCCAGTCAACAATTATCCAAGATTATCTCAAGGCTAAAGATAAAGATATCAAGATTAAAGACAAAGATATCAAGATAAAGATCAAAGATCCAAGATCACAGGCATGCAAAAGGAACTACAAAAGAATTCCTAAGAATACAAGGTTCCAAGATCTGCACAATGACTACCCCTTATAGGGAGATTATTAGCCTACGTTTTATTAAAGTGACGGTCATTATTATTCCCGAACATTGTATTAGACTAGTATTTAGTTCACGGGAATCCTTAAGCTAATATTGTATACGGTTTGGGCTAAAGCCTATCCAAACTTTAAGCCCAAACCATGGAAGCCTATGTAAAAGCCCATGGCCGGCTCCTATCTTAACTATATATACCCCCTCCTAGCTTGTTAGGAGGGGTTGGTTCTTTAGTTTTCATTTTAGTGTTAACAAGGTTCCCTCCACTCTTTCTCTCTTCCTTTCTCTCTCTCTCTAAACCCTCTCTTCTTCTTCTTCTCTTCTAATCTTATTGTATGTTATATGTGTGTGAAATATGGTAAGCTAAGATCTAACAGTAGACTTCTCCTTCTTCTTCATTCGCACAATTAGATCCTATTTTTGTACAAAAATAGGTCTATTATTTACAATATATGGGCTCTGTTTTAGTACTTCATTCATTCCTTCCTTAGTTCTAAACTTGAAGAAACAATTTCCATTTACATTCACTTTTACATCATCAATTCCATATTTACTTCACATTCTTCTCAAATGGTAATTCAGTGCATTTGTGGACATAGTACAACCCACAAAATATCTACAGAGAGTCAACTTCCATTTTGGACTTCCTTTCAGAACAAGGTCTTCATCAAAAATAACGAATTCATCCCCATCGTTGCTTAGAACAGTTGGCTTAAAAGTCAGCTTATTATCCTCCTTATCTAGCTTATTGTTAACAATACTAGCATATGACAAGTTATTGATTTAATTATCCTTTTCCATAGGGTACTAGCCATATCATTGTTTACAACATCATTTTCCCTATTATTCAAATCAACACTTACATTGGGGTTTTTTGGTTATTCTCATAGCTTTCTTCCTCAGCAATCACGTTTTCATTCATCTCAATCCTATTTTCCCCAATTTATATATCATCAACACCCATATTAACCCTAATTTCATCCACGATCTCATCAGAAGCAAGAAGCAGTATCACATCGCTTTTTACTTAAATTTTCCAACACATGATTGTTGAATCGTATCGGAACCCTCACTTGCCTCCGCGATGACCTTCTAGCCATTGATTAGAAATGAATGGAACAGTAACAAAACAAAAATACTGGGAAACACGAAAAAACTTGATGAAACTATGAATTCTAATCTAGTGATCCAATTTTTGCAACTGAAAATGAAAATTATCAATTAAACTGAGTAGATTTTGAGGTTTTTTGTGTTTTTTCATGGTGGAAGTGGCGGGAAAAGAGGTTAGAGGAGAGAGAAAAAATTATATTATTAGGGTATCAACGTGTGAAATTACCATTTTTGTAAGCAAATAATTGATTATTGTTTTATACGATCAAAGATAAACCGTAACAAAATAAAGAATCTCACTAAGAAAGTTGAATTGTTACCTCAAATGATATTGATTATGACTTATCAACCAGGGACTGATATAATAGAACAAACACAAAAAGCTAATGAAGGAATCATAATTTTGTATGATATTGGGCTTAAAAAAAGTATTTGTGGTTATATATACAATGGGCTTTCCAAAAAGTGTTATCCTTAAAAAACCTTGGCCCAAGTCCAGATTACCCCTGCCCATCACTGAACCTAGACACAACATATTAATGATTGTCACATGAACTTAAAGTGTGTTTGATTAGTAAGTGGGATTAGAATTGGAGTTGGATTTACTTTTGGTTTGATAGAAATAAGAGTGAGAAAATATATTATTTTAAAATCTTTATTTGTTTTATAGTAATTAATGCTGATGTAAAATTGATTTTAAATAATGTTTTAAAATTAAAATCATAATAGATTGTGAGAGGAAAAAAATAAAGGCCCACATGTTTGAGTGAAACCATCCCTTATGGATCGGATTAAAAAACTCGTAGCACTCTGAATTGAAAATATCAATTAGAGTACCCAATCATCTCCTCCAAACCCTCAAAGCAAACACAGTGAATAGGCAGCATTCACATTACAATACTGATATAATTATGTTGAGCGCAACTTGTTTTGTAAATGTTGCGTACATGCTAGATAAATGAACGTAGAAACAAGTTTTTGCGTACTTCATAAGGACACTCAACCTTGCTCACATGTTTTGTGAACAGGTTTCTCATATCGAAGTGGTGGCTCAAGGGTAAGGCAACTAAAGGTAGGGCTTTAGACAACCGATTTTTGAAGCCCCACAATTTTCCAAGACCTTGTATATGTAGCGAGTTAGTCAAATGTTTTTTAGCAGTTATCTTTAGGGACCTGATCTTGTAAGGCCCCAAATTAGCCGATTAATATTAATAATCAAAATTTTTGGCCCTATTACTTTTTACTTTTAAGCCTACAAGTTGAAGAAATTAAACTCAATATATCAAGCCCCCCGATTAATATATTCTTTACAAGTATTGAATAAAGTTTGATGCGTACCGAAAGCAAAACATGATTCCATGACTCTAGCTAAACATGAACTAGGTGATTTTGAGTTTTTGTTAGGAATGGTTATTTGGTGTGACCTGTTGTATGAATTCAATTCTATTAGCAAAAATTTATAATCAAAAGACATTTGTATTAGTGATGTTGCGCTCTTTTTTTAAAACTTATAGAGAGAGTGGATTTAGGAAATATAAAAAACGAACTACTTGAAAATATGAAAATCCTGCGAAGAGATTTCTATAAGTCATTATTTCTTATACATTGTAGATCATGCTATTTCAATACTTATCTATATTATAAATCTAAATTATTTTCATATAATTAGCTAAAATTTTCGTTCGAGTCACAATTGCCATTGCGAAAAAAAGTGTTTCAAAACTAAAGTTAGCTAAAATTTATCTAAGATTGAAAATGTCACAAAAATATTAAATGGATTAGCTCAATTGGAAATGAATTATAATACCATACTGATTCTAAAAACCGGATCATGGATTTCGCATAAAAATAGTTAATTTGTTTTTTATATAAACGATATTTCGCCAAATAACAGTGATAATTATGCCTCGTTTTAAAGCTTTGCTTTCGGCCTCCGTGAAGGTTGCGCTGCCTAGCATATCGTGTGACGTTGCGTTTATGATGAACAATGAAGATCTGGATCAGATGCACACGTCGCACGGAGTGCTTGCAAAATGGCGAACACCTTTTTTTGTAATACCTTTATAAGGTTATTTTGCATTAATTCAAAACCCCGATCGTGGCATATCTGATCGAACTCCATCTACCGTTAAAGTAGTGGAGCAATTGGTGAGAGCAGATCATGATCCATTTTCTGTCATCTCCCTTTATATCAATTACACGGCCACCCTTTCTAATCACGATGTCACATGTTCGAGGCTTCGAGCCATTAAATGAGATTACAATTGCTTTTCTTATTTACAATCCTACTATTACTTTTTATTGTTAGTAATAATTACTTTGGTTTTTAATCTTATTTGGTAAGCTAATTGAGCTACGTATTTTTTTTCCCCTAAACACACATACATTTTTTACATTTTGTTTGTGGTGCTTCAATCTGGATGTCGTGTAAAAGGTAAAAGTAATACTCATGCCTTAAATCGAGCTTTTGCTAATTAACTACTGTAAATCTTTTGTTCACCTGATACATAATTTACCTTTTGCAAAATGACCAAATTTGTATTACAATAACTCGCATTTTTAACTTTTCAAAATTTCATATACTACATACCTAAATTAGCATAACTAAAATATACGAGTAAACAAAATATGGTATGTATAAAACAACACACACTAATTATTATAACTAAATTATATATGCAGATGATATTTCAACGAAAGCGTACACAAATATTTGTTCATTAGGCGAGTACATCATCATCCCGTCTTAACGCGTGACAAAAATAAACCTTGTTTTTATCTATCAATCCAATCTGTTATTTAATGTGTACGTAAAAGCCCATATATATTTTCAATTTTTCATTTTTATTTTTGGTTTCTTGCCTTTGATTTGTATAGTTGACCCATATTTTTTGGCCCAATATATTATGGCCTATTGAGCAACCACCGGATCATTTATAAAATAAAGCCCAACCTTTTTAGGCAATTAATATTAACAAGTTGGATAGCGGCTCGCGCGTTGCGGCGGACGTGTTTTTTTCTAGACTATCTGGCATATGTTGTTTTTTTTTCCGGTTATAGTTTGGGCTCATTAGGAAGTTAGTTTTTTGGTACTGATGTTTGGTACTTTGTTTCATTTGTTTTAATAGGTTTTTGGTTATATAGTCTTATAAGGAGGGCATGTACAATTTTTTCAGAAAAGAACAATGCAACTATGCAAGAAAACAAAGTAGCCTAATAGCTTTTCATTACAAAATTTCCAAGGTTGCCATGCTTACAAAATACTAAATTTGTTAAAAATCATTACAACCTCAATCCTTTTAATAATCCTGCTAATATGAACTTGTATTAGTGGCTGCTACTAATAAAATCCATAAACTAATTACTACATTTAGCCCTGTTTTTTGTAACTTACAGGCGTAGAAAAGGACGACCTCGGACCTATCTCGGGCTCATTTTTCCTTGTCCTCCTGCATTCGTTTGTAATCGGTTAGTAGAAATCATATTAAAAACATAACATATCACAATTAGAAATGGAAAAGAACACTGACAGAAGAAAGACAAATACTTGAGCATATATCTAATATTTCAGACAACTGTTGTTGTTCACAAACTTGGTAAATCCAAGTATCCAACCATGCTTTAACCTAGGTAATTTTCTTTGCTAAGACTATCTTTAGTATACAG
Source organism: Tanacetum coccineum (assembly GCA_026074375.1). Classification (NCBI taxonomy): domain Eukaryota; kingdom Viridiplantae; phylum Streptophyta; class Magnoliopsida; order Asterales; family Asteraceae; genus Tanacetum; species Tanacetum coccineum. Next base: position 27,829 of record BQNB010032883.1, read on the forward strand.
TTGCAATATCTCCATACTATGAACATATGTAAGATAAATTTTCCTTTTGTTGCTAAAGTTGTTTTAGTAAATTCTTAAGGCTATTAACTATGAAGCAACATGTTCAAAAAAGTTTCATTGTATGTATCTACATAAAAATGTTTTATAGTTTATTTCTTTATCTAGAAGTGGTTTGCTAATCTATACTAATATATAAAGGAAAAATGGTATAATCTTGAAAGTGAAAAGTGAAATGTGAAATCTTAAAATCTATTTATAGAAGGGTTGAAACTAAACTAACACACAAATCAAACAGGAGCTGACTATGGGGCCGAATAAATGCATTTTACGAAGAGAATCCCAAACACGAAATGTCAAAAAGGGGATGTAATACACATAATATGCATGCATGGAATGATTGACAAAAAAAGAAGGCAATATTAACTGTCTGTATAATGATATACGATATTGTATTCAAACGCACGCATGGAGGGAAAAGTTTTAGTATCCAAATTTTCACCAAGGTTTTTCCATACCCTATATAAAGAACCATAAAGAACCAGATTTTGGTAGTTCATTTCATTCGGGTTAGCTAATGTTGAGGTTCATTTTACTTTGTCCTTATATTGTTTCTTTTATTCAAAGCTTCATCCTACTTTCTCCTTATATTTTTTATTTTATTCACAGCTTGATCTCCCTCCTATCCCAAGTGTTGATACAAAAGATAGGTCGGGTCTTGTTTGGTCTGAATAGGCTGCTATTCGGGTATGAAGTGCCTTATTCTTGTACCAAGTGAATTTGTTTGAAGAACCCTACACAAGGAATAAAACACTGTTAACCTTATCGTGGGAACGGATCCCACGATTAGACTCCGGCGTGAGAGTAAGTGTGTGACTTTAAGAGAGTAATCGAGCGTAATTAGGTTTTGTAAGATACCTGTATTGATGATAATTGCGTTCCTTTTATAGGCTGAATACCCCTTAGGGTTTTCGTATCGTTCGGCCCAATATACTACCAATAATTTAGGGATTCGGTATTATCCTAGATGATTTAAATAAGTAAAACATATCTCTTATTTAATTAGGTTATCCTTAGAGATAATTTGTGAGGATACCGCGGCCACGGACAGCGTGCCGGTAGCCGCGACCTGCGGGCCTAAGTAGCCGTGACCGCGATGTTGGGCCGGAGGTCCAGTATCAGTTACCAAGCCCATAATAGTATGTGTGGGCCGGGTTGGTCCATACTATACGTCATCATGTCCCCCCAGTCTAGGAAGTGTGGCCGTGGCCGGGACCGCGGTCACGGTTCCTAGACTACAAATACCGTGAACCTTCCTTGAAATGCGTAGCCTTTAAAACTGTAAGTTGAGCCCTGTAGCCGAATAATAGGGCCCGTATACCAAAAAACGGCGAAAACGGCTAAGTGATGGGACATGTGGGCCCATAAGCGTTTCACCTACCTCCCCATCTAAGCCACCCAAAACGTAAGTGGGGACACGTGTCAAACATCCAACTATGCACAACTGTCAAGGACATAGTATAAATAGGAGCAGCGATGACTGTTCATGTCTACACAGTTTTCAAATCAAAACCACCATTTTCACACATACAGCCGCACACGTTTACGCCAGGTTAGTACACCGCGCCACTTTGTAAAACTATTTAAAAATAGGTAGGGACACAATACAACTCGAGACCGTCATATCAACCATCTCCCTATAGTATCTTCTAGAGTTTACCTCTCAGTACGGCATATCAGAGGATCTGCATCCGGAATTTCCTGGTCCAGAGGAAAGGATCGTGGATTTTTCAAAGGGCAAAGTCGGTATGTATACTAAGTTTTTTAAGTTTGCAAATTTTTGTCTCCCCATATCATAATTTCTCTTCGATATCCTTGGTCATTACTAAATTTAAACAACTGTCAGTGATAGGCGCAGCCAAAGTGAGTCATTTCGAAATCAACTGTCGCGTCCTCCACATAATTCCCTCACTAAATTTGTTTCGTGTGTTTTACATTCCTTCTTTTAATGCGGGATGGATGTCGTTCAGCAAACGACCGGGAAAGAACACCCCACAGTGTTATACAAAACCTTTGGATTCCTTAAAGAACTGGAACAACCGATTTTTTTGGGTGGACGTGAGAGTTTTCCCCACCGTCGTGGACTGGCGCATAAATGCTCTGAAGGATAAGATGGAAGTAGAGGGTTCCTACTCCGCGGAGGATGTAGCAGTATTGAACACACGCCATACCCCTATCCAAAAACAACCAGAAGCTCTGTAGCGTATAGATTGAGCCGAAAAAAAATACTTTCAAGGGATGAATTAACCTCACCATTCTTTATGACGATGACCGGGGTGGGTGTTTGTAAACTATCATTTACTTCTCACATATTCGTGAGAATATACTAACAGTTTCCTTGCAAATGCAGATATGGATTTGTTTAACTTGATCAGTGCTCTAAATCCTACCAAGGTAAAGACGGGGACCCGTCCTCGTGCTGCTCATGAGGTACCCCTATTGACTGCCACCGCCAACCGTGTAATAGTCATGGAGGACGCTACCGTGGCGTCGGGTTCTTTAGGAACATCGTCCATCGTGGAGAAGTCACCCCTGGACTTTGCCAAAGAGGATACAACCCAAGAGGATTAACTAGGGGACGGGACGAGATCAAGTCCCAAGCTGAATTGTCATAAGAAACCCCCCCCCCCCCAAATGAGGTTGCAACGACCACGGAGGTTGACCAAGACCAAGGATGGAAAAGGAAGTGGCTGCTGATGGGGCCCACCTGTGAACAAAAGGCGCACAAAGGTACAATGCTGATGCGAAGCCAATTGCACCGCCAAATTTTGAGAAAGGATCAGCTCCCGCCTGTCCCTGAACAGAGTACTCTTGAGGCAATCCCTAGCTGTGATGGGATTAGGAGCGGATTCCACCTTTACCTCTACACCCAAGAGACTCCTGCAGATGTGAGCGATTCAGAGCCATTGTCTTATGCGAAGCCGCACCGTAATCCCAGCAAACATTGGCCCAGTAGTTTCATCTTAACGATTCTGCTTCTTATTTTTTTTAATATATGGTCCCTAATGGCTATAACTACAAATAAACGTGCCTCCTAATGTGATCACAGATCGTCAGAGTCCCGGCCACCGAATCCCTGTTGAGTAGTGCTACTACAGAGATACCTGAATTGTTTTCTACGGAGTCTGGAGTCAAATAGATCTATGTTTTCCCATCCCGTAGCAAGTCACCCCGGAGCTATATATCAACCTGGGTGAAGTGTGACCAATGACTGTTGTCTAGACACCCCAAAGGCATGCTAAGATATGGTAGATCACACTGTGCCTCCGGGGTACTTCTCTGAGCTTCGCCACTTGCCCAATACTAAATTCTTGGCCTAGTATAATATAAACCTGGCTCGGCAAGTGGCTCTCGGTTCCCAACTTAATTGAAGTTCGAACAGAGTTATAGGTGCTGTTTGAAGAAAGCCAAGCCCCAGGTAACCCGACGTAATAAGAATAATCCTAGTCATGGAGGAGGAATAAAAGGTTGGGCGAAGAAGTCGTATCCCTCAAAGTTGTGGAAACGGAAGTGCGCGGCCTCCGTAATCAAACGAAGAAACAACAACCCTAGCTGAGTCCCGAGGTTGACATGAAGAAGGCCACGGAGGCTAAGAATGAGGAACTAGCCAAGGAGTTGGAAAGCCTCCGTGCCAAGTTTTCAGACCTTAAAACTGTCCCAGCAAGTGTCTACCCTTCAAGCACAAGTTACAGACGAGGAAAGAATAAAGGCCATTTTTGAGAGATTAAAAGTTATGAGGATGACAAGTGGAGAAGCTTTGGCGGAAATAGATGCACGTTTGGATACGCTGAGCATAGACTTTGATGAGGAGTTGTACCCTCATATGCTGACAGCGATCGCATCCACCGATGGGTTATCGGGCATGGCCTGCGCCTAGCCGTAATGAAATGTGTTGAATCAAATGATCTAAGCGGCGCGTTTGCTATATGTCGTGTTTCGGATCGCCAAAGGGTAGAATGTGAGGGGCTCGAGTATGGTGTAAAACATGGAGAGGCTAAGTTAGACTTAGCGGCAATCGAGGCATACGATCCTGAGGCCGACAACAAATACATCGCGACCCTACATGCTTTGAAGGATTTAAAATACCCGTTGATCGATCAGCTAGAAAAAGTAAAGGACGCCCCACTAGATTTAATTATGACGTCCTTACACTTGGAGAGCGATACCGGAGAAGATGCTACACAATGGATCCGTGAGCTTCGCCCCAACTCTTCCCAGCTCACAATACATGTATACCCGGAGGTGCGTGACCCTAAGGATCCATGGGCCTGTAAAGAAGAAATATTATTGGGGGACGCCATCGCGGCGAACATAAGTCACGCTGAAAAGAAGAAAATGTACAGGGTTGTATGTCGCACTCACAGTATTGGTTCTGCCCATCATGCCAGATCTGATGGTGTCCCTGTATCAATTCCTACCGTTGCCCCTCAGGGCTTTGCTATCCTGCTTGCGAATGCTGCTACGCAGACAGATATATCTGAAGATGAGGCATCTCCGAGGCTACTCAGATCCAAGTCCTTACCGCCCATGTATAATTTAGATTGGCCATAGTACCGTCTGTGGTACCTAGATAATATTTTTGTTTGTAATTGTTGATCCCAATCCTTGATCGATTCCTTAGCTTGTCTAAGGTTAAATTACCTTGGATAAATCCAAAATAACTTGTTGTAGAAACTTTGCATATATACTAAAGTGTATGCGGAATCTACACCTTAATATCTAGAAGTATAATGAATAGAACAGTAATTGTGAATGAACAAATATATAACCAAACGCTCCAATATTATTAGATCAATAATACGAGTACTCTTCACTAGTACTAGGGTTTACAACCTTGAAGCTTTTCTAAATCGACTTGACAACTATCAAAACTTGTATCTCAACTAATGCCCTAGAGCCTCCTTTTATAGACTAAGGAGTCCTAGTCGGCTTACAACATATACAAAAGATAAACATAAACTTATAGAATATTATGATACAATCTATTTTATAATATCTTCTAATCTCATCTCCAATAATCCTTATCTCTTTACTCCGTATTTATCTCGACAGTACAATATCCTATCTAACATTTATGTAATCCAGCACAAAACTTTTTTGTACCAGCAACACTGAGCAGCAGTAACTCTAAGAATCATCTTGAAGTCTTTAAGTCCCAACAGTAATATTTCCACGGATGTCCGTAATGAATAATGTTTATAATGCATTATCCACTCGTATAATTTGCACTTGTAGTGTCTTACATGCTCCGTGGGAGTCTTCTCTTATATACCTAACGTCTTAGGTGTATGCCGATTTAGGACACAAGATCCATGGCCACTAGGGTTGCAACCCTCTTATGCAGCAGACCTATTATAAGGATATTTGGCCTATAATTATTTAGAAATAGTCATGAATAACAAATAGCATGAAGTAAAAAAGGAAAGGCAAAAACTAAAAAGAATAAATAAATGACAAGTTTTGTGTTATGTAAAAAAGGCGTTGGGTTAGCTAGACCCAGCGGAGTTTTATTCATGTCCTAAAAATAAAAGGGAATAAATACATGGATTACTTTATTATGAGTCCTAATTATAGTGCGAATTCATCCATGCATGAGACGTGGCTTAGAGGTAATACTTTTTTAGATTAGAGATATAACACCCTGTGTTTTCAAGTCATTGACGACATCAATAAATTCACAATGTATCTTTTGTATTGTACGCGTTTGCTTGTAATTTCATGAATTAAGTTTAAATCGCGTAAGCTAAAAATTAGCGTTCAATGTAAACGGGCATCAAACAATTAAATGTTTACATCAAGCAAGGGTTATATAATTATTTTATGGATAATTATTAACTTTGTTCATTTTATTTTTATCGGATACGTAAAGTGTATACGTTTCGCGATAAATTGCGTTTAGGCACTCCCGGAACCACAAAAACTTTTCTACGCTTCAACAAATACCCACTTTGTAACCGCCAATACACAAAATTACATAAATTATATCTTGTATATCTTTGTAATTTCTGAAAAAAAAAAAATTTACTTATTTTTTGTATAATATACAAGGATTATACATGAAAAATGAATAAGATTTCCATTTTTGTCAAACCTACACATACCTTCATAGTAAGCAACACCCTGCTCTTTAGCACACGTACCCCATTATGACAACACCATACTTCCCATACCTTGACCAAGACCAGCCTGACCATGACTGAACCATACTTTGACTCCTTACCATGCTTTGTTCCATATTTCAGGTATACATAGAGAAAAGTAAAACATACATTAAACACTTAACAGAAAACAAACATCACCTCCCTTTTTCTCTATACATGCTACGGCAAGAACCAAGCCACAACACTAATCCATAGCAATTTTTATACAACCCATACACTACTATTACACATCCATCTAAGACATACTATATGTGTTTTCCATCCATTGAATCACCATTTGCAAGTTATAATCAAGTATAAGCAAGATTAGGCGTTTCTTGAGAAAACAGGTTTCTTAAGTGCCAAGCTTTGTTTATCAAGACGAAACACGGGTTTTTAGCATCTGTTTCTTCATCCATCATCATTCATCATAAGTCTACTTAAACCTTTATGTCCTTCGTTTATGAATATTTAAATAATATGATATGCATTTAGTGGAAAGCACCATTAGAATAACGTTTGAACATGAAAAATGTAATTTTTTCTTGTGATTATGAATTTTATGCACTTTCTCACATGTGTTATGAATGATGGAATATAATGAAATAAAGGATATATAATCCTTGTACAATCTTGGTTTAAGATAAAAAGTTCATATTAAACTTGTAAATAAAGAAGTTAATAAGGAAATTATGACTTCATGTAAAAGTAAATAACTTATGATCTCGATGATCTGACAAATAAGACTAAAGACATTAATATATGTCTAACAATGTGATATATATAATTATAAAAGACTGTGGTAAATGTGAGTTGAACAAGTATATAAAACATATTTATATAAAGAAATTACATAAAAGAAATTTTGGACAGAAAGTTTTTCGAATCCAAACAGGGATTTTCATGTTTTTATAAGATAATCCAAATCACGACATTTCGAAAAGGTAAGAAACTTGTTAAATGGATAATAACAAAAAGTTTACCTAAAAACGAGTTATACGTTAATTAAACGTGTTTACTAAATGACTTTTATAAAATTTTATAACAAACAGCTAGTTTGATATTTTTAACAATAAATACATATATTAGATTCGCAAAATGATAAGAATCGTAAATTTTTCATAAATAACGAACGATTTTATGAATTTCGCAAGTTTACGACAAATATACTTTATAAAAACATTTTTAATAAAAATTACTATTCATACAAAATTTATATTTTTGTATTCCTCGTAAAAATATAGAACTTCAAAAACGAAGAACGTCCTCAGAAAGAATCACTAAAAACGAGAGCTATAACAATAAAATACGACATTTACGGGTTTTACGACACAAAAACGATTTAAAAAAAATCATACTGGTGTGAACAGTAAAAGGTTTACTGTTCACCAAGAATTGAAGAAAAAAAAAAAAAGGGAGTCAAATACGAAAATGTCAATTATATGATAACCCGTCTTATACGAAAGATGGACATAAGAAACGCGAGAATCGGGTTTTTAAAACATTGCCGAGAAGTTACGCCAGTTTTTACTAAACGTAATTATAAACGTTTAACTTATTAAACACAATTTTATCCAAAACCATTATTTGTGATTGACTATATAGAATTATTATATGTGGTTATACAAAGTACATATACTAGGGAGTTCATATGAGAGGCTCTTCGGATGCGTTTTGACGAGTGTTGGATTCTTACGTTAACAGGTCCTAACTCCTCGAACGTCATGTCATGACCTCTTTAATTATGATAGCCCGAACGATAGTATCGAATAACAACAATAGATTAATATTCAAGTACTTGGTACTATCCGACCTATGAAAATTTAGTTGCCATTCGTCTTTTACGTGACGCATTATCGCTATATTTGGATTACCCAAACTCAAGTGAGTTCATAGCCCCACATTTTTACGATTTCAATGATGTAGTAACTATGGGTGTGGAAACATTTCTTGGTTTTACAAATTGGACGCAAGTATTGATTACATGTTTGCCTAAGTAGCGATAACCCAATTAAGCCCACTATCATGAACTGTCAATTGCATAGATGTAGTTGGGAATTACATTATGTGAGCGCGAATGTTATTTAATAGATCTATTCGGGAAACGACCTCCCCGTTCGGGTGACTTGCTATCACGATAACGAGCCGTTTAACATGTCGGATTTGGGATTGTTTCGGGTTAAAAAAACACATTACTGGTTGAGTAGCAATATTATGCGAACAGATACTGTCAGCTCATGTCATGAGCTTAGTGTAAATGTAATCTAGTTTGTGAGAATCTGCATGTGTCATTATCACAAAAAGACCCTTGCGGTCCTACACATTTTGATTTATCAAACTATGAATTTCCACCACAATTTATGTTGACGTTTTTAAGCAATGTTTTCATTAGACAATAGGCATGGGATGCCCAGGGATGCATTTGTTTTACTTTTTGGATGCACGCTAAAGAATTAGGTGCATCATATTTTGGGAAACGTATTGTCAACTTTTGTAATATTCAATAATGAACAAGTAAAGCTATATGCTTTTGTATTAAGTCGTTTCAATAAAATCGAAATGTACTCATTTTAAATGCCTTTTTGTGTCGTTCTTATATATCTTGTGCTGTTGATCTTGAGTACACCCCCGGACCCATATTCGCTGCGAACTCCTATTTGAGGGTGTTACATATGGATTCAAGAGCCAAGGTTATAGAAAAAACCAGTCAAAATGTTTTTGCTGGACTATAACCATTTTCAAACAACGAATTCATACAACGGGGTTGTACAAGGGACATACATATGTGCATACATTCATGCATACACTAATTTTGTATGCAATGAGTGGGACGACTAGAAGCATTCATACTTGATATACGTGTATAATATATTACTGTATTATACATAGAAGGCCTTATATAATATACTCTTATATTTATTTTTTTGCTGGTCACAGTGCGATGTGATCTTATTTACGAGTTACGTTAGGATTTGTATTGAAATCTAACGGGTATTGGTATTTTTTCTATATGAAGAAAAAGGCACCAAAAAGGAACCACAAGATCAACCCGAGCCCCACCTTGTCACACCAACTCCAAGAAACAACCACAATGTTACTCAGCACAACTTCAGCTTAATTGAGCAAGGAGTTGCGCTAGCAATGCTGAAGCCAAAGGAAGCAGCTAGGCATGGCTACAATAGCAATGGTTCAGACCAAGGCAGCCCAAACTGCTCGCGAATGCTCTTACTCTGAATTCTTGAAATGCAAACCTTAGGACTTTCAAGGCTACTGAGAGTCGCGACTCACTTCGATGGATTGAGAAAAATGGAGTCTTGTTTAGCATTAGCAATGCCCAGCAGCTAGTCCAATCAAATTCGCGACTTGCACTCTGCAAGACGATGCTCTTCATGGTGAATGCCCATGATAAACCACTACTACTGAAGCATCTCATGCCATGACCTGGCACACTGAAGAAAATGATGACTGATAAAATACTGGCCCAAGAGGGTGAGATCAAGAAGATCGAGACTGAGAATGTGGCATCTAAGTCAAGGGCACCGATGTGGTGCCCTATAGTCGACGATTCACAACTACTAGATGTGTCCAGATGTTCCCAGAAAGGTAGACAAGATTGAAAAGGTATATCGGAGGATGCGCGATATGATACTTGGCAGTGTAAAGTCATCAAGAATCGAAAGGACTAATGCAAGAAGTTATTGATATTACATCTGAGTTGATGAGAACACCCAGGCTTATGCCGACGTCAGGCAGAAGAAACAGAAAAGAATGATGATCTTCCAAGAACAATCAAACCAAGCCGGAATAAAAGGCAAAACACAGGCCCGCCTACACTGCAGCAATAGTGACAGAAATCATATGCCGACTAAGCCTCTATGTCCAATGTAATTGTCAACATGAAGCTAGGTCCTTGTCCACCTAGGTGTAATAACTGCATAGGTTTGGCCATCTTGCCAGGGACGTAGGATACGGCCTGCTAACAACAACAACAGCAACAACAACGAACAACAACAACTACACCGGTAACAACAACAACAACAATCAGCAGGCAAATGGTTTGCTTTGATGCGGAGATCAAGGCCACTTAAAAGCACCTGCCCAAACTGAGAAACAATACCGTGTTAATCAAGCAGGGAATGACAGTCTTCCAGCGAAAGTGTAAGCTGGTTGGAAATGCTTGGGTGCAAACCAACTAACGTCGTTGCGGGCACGTTTCCTTCTAAACAACCATTATGCTTACAACTTAAATGAAACAGTGCCGATAGGAAGCTTCGTATCTACTGCATTAGTACCTGCTTGAAATCGCTGCCCCAGTTACACTAGATCATGGTTACAACGTTGAGCTAGCTGACGGTAGGATGAATAGAGTACATACTATATTATGGGTTGTACGGTAAACCTTCGGAACCATCCGTTCAAACAACAACCTAATGCCGAGAATGAGATGGGTAGTTTCGACGTCAATTGGCATGGACTGGTTTGTCAAAATACAGTGCCTCATCGACTGTGCTAAGAAGATGTTCGCATCCCCTAGCTAAATAAAAAACCTTAAACATACACGTGATGGAAGTACCCAGGAGATGTGACCACGATTAAACTTCATTTCGTGCACAAAAAACGCAGAAGTAACAGTGGAAAAAGGATTTCCTATCTTTTTGCACATGTCACTGCAAAAAGTTGGAGACATAGTCGAAGATGCAGCGCTTGAGGACGTATCAAATTGTTCAAGACTTTCCGCTGAAGTATTTCCTGAACTTGTCGGGTCATCCTCCGACTCGACCAAGTGGAGTTGTCAAATTAATTTGGTACCCTGGTGCTGCACTGTATCACGGGAACCGTATCGATTGCGCCTTCCGAGATTAAAGAGTTATCTGAGCAACAAAAAAACGTACATAAAGGCTTTATAAAGACCCAGTTACCTCCACCTTGGGGAGCTCCTGTTTCTTGTTTTTGTCTAAGAAGGAAAGAACGGATCTTCCGGATTGTGCATTGATTAGCCGGAATTGAATAAACTAACGGTGAAGAACCGTATCGCTCCCAAGATTGATGATTATTTATCAGACTTCAAGGGTTCAGGTGTCTAATTCGAAAATCGACTAAGGTCAGTTATCACCAATTGAGGGTTCTGAGAAGAAGACATTCCGAAACTGCTTCAGAACTCTTTACTGCCAGTATACGAAGTCCAAGTTATGCCGTTTGGTTTGACAAACGCACCTGCTATGTTTATGGCCTCATAACCGAGTGTGCAAACCTATCTGGACAAAGATCGTAATTGTCTTTTATTGATGAATTTGATCTATTCAAGAGGCATGCAAGAGCACGAAGAGCATCTGAAGATAATATTGGAGCTGTTGAAGAAAGAAGGGAGTTGTATGCCAAGTTTTTCCAAATGTTGAATTATGGATTCCCAAGTACAATTTCCTCGATCATTGTGATCGATAGTGAATGGAATTCATGTGTATCACCAAGATTGAATCCATTAAGGAGTGGTCCTCTCCTAAGACACCAACGAGATTTCGTCAATTCTTAGGCCCTTCTGATACTTCGAAGATTCATCGAAGGTTTTCCAAGATCGCCAAAACTATGACCAAACTCACCAGAAGAAGTTTAAGTTTGAATGGGGGCGATAAAAGAACCATGCTTTACAACTGTTGAAGCAAAAGTTGTGCATGCTCCAATCCTGCATTACCTGAGGGAAGCGAAGATTTTCATCGCATACTGCACGCTTCGAAGAAGAGGCTGGGCGCTGTAGTTGATGCAAAGAGAAAAAGTGATTTCTTATGCATCACGCCAATTAAAAATCCGATATGAGAAGAACTATACACTCATGTATTTTAAACTTGGTACGTAGTGTATTCGATCTCAAGATCTGGAGACATTATTTATACGGAACCAAGTGTACAGTGTTCACCGACCACAAGAGTTTGCAACACATCTAGATCAAAAAGATGAACATGAGCAACGCCGGATGGTTAAGTTGCTAAGTGATTACGAATTGCGATATTTGTTATCACCCAGGGAAAGCAAATGTCGTTGCTGATGCTTTAAGCAGAAAAGAACGAGAACCACCGCTAAGAGTTCGAGCATTGGTTATGACTATTAGTTTGGACCTTCCCAAACAGATCTTAAATGCTCAGACCGAAGCGCAAAAACCTGAGAACATTAAGAGTGAAGACGTTGGGGGAATGTTGGTTAAAAATGCTAAATTTCCAGAAGCAATTAGAGAACAAAAGTTGAGCCACTCGTGTGGAATGAACCCTTTGCCTCAGTGGGCAGAAGCTGGTTACCTTGTTATGCTATTTGCACTGGATCATGCACAGAATCCCATAAATCAAAATACACTATCATCCGGTTCCGACAAAATGGTAACCCACACCCAAGACTATGAAGAAGTTATATTGTGGCCCAACAATAAAGGCTGACATAGCTACTTATTTAACAATTTTGACCTGTGCTAGAGGTCCAAAGGCCAACATCAAGGCCCGTCAAATTGTTAGACAGCCCTAAGATTCCGAAGGAAGTGGGATAACATCACCAATGGGATATTGTCACGAAGCCTCCTAAGACGTGCTCACGGCTATGATAAATTGGGTGATCGATTTGACCGACTCACCTAAGTCTCGATCTTTACACCAATGAGAGAGACCGACCCTTTGGATAAATCTTGCAAGATTGTACTTAAAGGAAGTGGTCACGATCATGGATACCCGTCTCAATCATTGCGATCGTAGACCCGAATTTTTTCCCCCGCATCTAATTTTCTGAGGTCACTTCAGAACGCTTTGGGTACAAATTTGATATGATACTGCGTTACCTCCACAAACAACGGCAAAGCGAGAGACCCATCAGAACTCTCTAGATATGTTTGCGTGCTTGTGCAAATCGACTTTTGAAAGGTTGTTACCATTTAGCATTAGTCGAGTTATCATACAACAATACTATCACGCTAGTATCAAGGCCGCACCCTTCGAAGCACTTTATGTCGAAAGTGTCGTTCACTCTGTTTGTTTGACTGAAGTTTGGAGAAGCTCAATACTCGGATCCAGAACTAAATTCAAGAGACCACTGAGAAATCATCCAGACAAGCAAAGGATGCAAGAGCCGCTCGTGATCGACAAAAAGTTACGCTTACTTGAAGCGTAAGCAATGGAATTTCCAAGTTGGAGACAAATGTCATGCTTAAGGTCTCGCCTTGGAAATGTTGTACTTTTGGCAAACGGGAAGTTGAACTCCTAGGTATGTTGTGACCTTTTAAGGTGATAGAAAGGGTTGGAGAAAGTTGCTACAAGCATGAACTTCCAGAAGAATTGAGCAGAGTCCATATACATTTCATGTAATCTAAATCTGAAAAAATTCATTCCGACGACCATTTACCTTTCCGTTGATGGCTTAAGTTGAGACAACTCCATTTATGTTGAGAACCCGTAGAAATAAGTAGACCGAATTAAAACGGTTAAGAGAAGTCGATCCATTGGTCAAGTTCGAGGAACTCTAAGAGAGTTCAAAGTTCTACGTGGAGCGTGAAACCAATCAATAAGAAATATCCACACACTTCACCAAGACCACATTCCGTCGTCAAGTGCTCATTGTGACCTGAGGACAAGGTTCGTTTTAACGGGGAATCTAATAACTCCCGTGTTTTTCAAGTCATTGACGACATCAATTATAAATTCACAAATGTATCTTTTGTATTGTAACGCGGATGCTTAATTCATGTAATAAAAGTTTAAATCGCTAAGTAAAAATTAGCGTTCAATGTAAACGGCATCAACAATTAAATGATTACATCAAGCAAGGATATATAATTAAATTTTATGGATAATTATTAACTTTGTTCATTTTTATTTTTATCCGGATACGTAAGTGTAATACTTTTCGCGAAAAATTGGCGTTTAGGCACGTCCCGGAACCACAAAAACTTTTTTTTGCGCTTCACAAATACCCACTTTTTACCAATACACAAAATACATAAATCATATCATGTATATCTTTGTAATTTCCGAAAATCTTGTATAATATACAAGATTATACATGAAAAATGAGATAAGATTTCATTTTTGGTCAAACCTACACCATACTTCATGTAAGCAACACCATGCTCTTTATGGCACACCATACCCCATTATGACAACTCCATACTTCCCATACCTTGACCAAGACCATGCCATGACCATTACTTGAACCATACTTTGACTCCTTGACCATGCTTTGTTCCATACTTTCATGTATACATAAAGAGAAGTAAAACATACATTAAACACTTAACTAGAAAATCAAACATCACCTCCCTTTTTCTCTATGCATGCTACGGCAAGAACCAAGCCACAACACAAATCCATAGCAATTTTTATACAATCCATACACTTCTATACACATCTATCCTAAGACATTCTAAGGTGTTTCCATCCATTGAATCACCATTTGCAAGTTATAATCAAGTTAGAAAAAGATAAGGCTTTTCGTTGAGAAAACTAGGTTTCTTGAGTGCCAACTTTGGTTTAAGACTAAACCACGGGTTTAGCATTGTTTCTCACATCATCGTACAACATAAGTCTACCGTTTTTTTTTTTTAAAAAAAAACCTTTATGTTCTTAGTTTATGAATTTTTATATATATGATATGCTATTTAGTGAAATCACCATTAGGAAATACTTTTGACATGAAAAAATGAATTTTTCTTGTGATTATGATTTTACACTTTCTCACAGGTTATATGAGGGTAATTCATGAAAGTAAAGGATATATATAGTTCTTGTACAATCTTGGTTTGAAGTATAAAAATTCATATGTAAACTTGTAAATAAAAGTTAAATAAAAATTATGGATTTTCAAGGTAAATAAATAACTTATGATCTCGATGATCTTGGACAAATATGAACTTATGAACATTATTATATGTATAACATGTGATATATATAATTATAAAAGACTTGTGGTAAATTGTGAGGTTGAAAAGTATATAAAACATATTATATAAATAAATTATATAAAAGAACATTTTGGGACAGAAAGTTTTCGAATTCCAAACAGGGGATTTTATGTTTTTATAAGATAATACAAATCACGACGATTCCGAAAAGGTAAGAAACTTGTTAAACGGATTAATAACGAAAAGATACGTAAAAACGATTAAACCTTAAAATAAACGAAGTTTATAAAATGACTTTTATAAAATTTATATCAAACAGCTAGTTTGATATTTTTAACAAATAATACATATTTTTAGGATTCCAAAATGATAAGAATCGTAATTTTTCAATAAATAACGAACGAGTTATGAATTTCGCAAGTTTACGACAAATAATACTTTTTATAAAACATTTTTCTAAAAGTTGTGTTTTCTTAGTGGCTTCATTACCTCCAAATCGTGTTTCAATAGCAGCAAACATTGTTTTAGCATCAGTGTACTGACTGAATGTAAGTTGATGTTCATTGGGAAGAGCCATGAGTAGCAAGCTTCTAGCCTTCACATCATTCTTCTTGTTGGTCTTTTCTTCAGCAGTTACAGGTACAGACATCTTTGTAACTGAAGTACCATTCTCTTGTGCTGTTTGTGGTACAGACACCCATGAGTTACCATTCTCTATGACCTCCCATAGAGCATAGTCTTGTATCTGGAAGTACTGCTTAATTCTTATCACCCACATCTCATACTCACCTAGTTTGAGTATGGGTAGCTTAGCAGTAGTATTACTATGTGCAGATTCAAATTCCATGACTTCTAGATCAAAGTTTCTCAAAGCAAAGCTCTGATACCACTTGTTGATCCCAATCCTTGATCGATTCCTTAGCTTGTCTAAGGTTAAATTACCTTGGATAAATCCAAAATAACTTGTTGTAGAAACTTTGTATGTATACTAAAGTGTATGCGGAATCTACACCTTAATATCTAGAAGTATAATGAATAGAACAGTAATTGTGAATGAACAAAGATATAACCAAACGCTCCAATATTATTAGATCAATAATACGAGTACTCTTCACTAGTACTAGGGTTTACAACCTTGAAGCTTTTCTAAATCGACTTGACAACTATGAAAACTTGTATCTCAACTAATGCCCTAGAGCCTCCTTTTATAGACTAAGGAGTCCTAGTCGGCTTACAACATATACAAAAGATAAACATAAACTTATAGAATATTATGATACAATCTATTTTATAATTATCTTCTAATCTTCATGTCCAAGTAATCCTTATCTCTTTACTCGTATTTATCTTCTAACAGTAGCAATTCTTCTAACAGTTGCAATCCAGCAGCATAAACTTTTTGTACCAGCAGCACTGAGCAGCAGTAACTCTAAGAATCATCTTGAAGTCTTTAAGTCCCAACAGTAATATTTCCATAGATGTCCGTGATGAACAATGTTTATAATGCATTATCCACTCGTATAATTTGCACTTGTAGTGTCTTACATGCTCCGTGGGAGTCTTCTCTTATGCACCTAACGTCTTAGGTGTATGCCGATTTAGGACACAGGATCCGTGGCCACTAGGGTTGCAACCCTCTTAAGGAGCAGGCCCATTATAAGGATATTTGGCCTATAATTATTCGGAAATAGTCATGAATGACAAATAGCATCAAGTAAAAAAGGAGAGGCAAAAACTAAGAAGAATAAATAAATGACAAGTTTTGTGTTATGTAAAAAAGGCACTGGGTTAGCTAGACCCAGCGGAGTTTTATTCATGTCCTAAAAACAAAAAGGAATAAATACATGGATTACTTTATTATGAGTCCTAATTATAGTGTGAATTCATCCATGCATGAGCCGTGGCTTAGAGGTAACACTTTTTTAGATTAGCGATGTTCCACGTCCTTGAGAGGACCGTTTCGTTCGTAGATCTTAGATTGTATGCTCCATCTCTTAGTACTTCTGTTACCTCGTAAGGTCCTTCCCACTTTAGACCGAGCTTCCCTCCACCTACAGCATGACTAGCATCGTTACTGCGGTAGATGAAGTCTCCTGGCCTGAAAGTAACACCGCGGACCCTGGAATTGTAATATTTTGCCATTTTTAATTTGGTTTTTGCTTCACGAATTGCTGCACGTTCACGCCGTTCTTTTAGTAAATCCAAATTTAGCCGTAGCTCTTCATCGTTGTGTACGACATCCACTGCCGCGGTACGGTACGTTGGCATTCCTATCTTTGCGGGTATGACGGCTTCCGTTCCATTGGTCAAGGAGAAAGGGGTGTCACCATGGCTTGACTTAATCATTGTACGATGGGCCCAGAGGACATGGGGGAGTTCTTCGATCCAGTTCTTGTTTCCCTCGCCCCAGGGCCTTGATTCCTTCCCCCAAGCTCCGGTTTGCTCTTTCTACGAGTCTATTGGACTGCGGGTGCTTCACTGAGGCAAATCCTTGTGTGATATTCAATTTGTCACACAAATCCTTGAACGGGTTGTCACTGAATTGTTTGCCGTTGTCCGAGACTATTTCTCCTGGGAGACCGAAGCGGCATACGATGTTGTCCCACACGAATTTTTTCACCTGATTGCCTGTGATTGTCGCCACGGCTTTCGCTTCTATCCATTTCGTGAAATAATCCATAGCGACTATCAAAAATTTGACCTTTCCTGGTCCTTCCGGGAAAGGACCAGCTATGTCAATTCCCCACTTGTAGAACGGCCACGGGGCCGTGATTGGGGTTAGCGGCTGTTGGGGGTTTCTTGGCACGGGACGATGTATTTGACAATCGTTGCATGTGCGTATCATCTCTCGTGCGTCCCGGTGCATGGTTGGCCAATAATATCCCAGCCGCATGGCTTTGGCTACCACGGACCGTGGTCCTGCGTGCATACTGCATGACCCCTCATGAATTTCTCGGATCACATAATTCGCTTGAAGTGGTCTGACACACCGCAGCCACGGCTTTAGGAATGACCGTCTGTAAAGAATTCCCTCCAATAATTCGTACTGTCTTGCCTTGATACGGAGTTTGCTTGCCTCCTTTCTATCGTCTAGAAGAGTCTCTTCTTTCAAATATTCTATTATTGGTGTCATCCATGTTGGTCCGTCTTCCTCTACCACGGTCGTCACCTCCTTCTCCTGTATAGGCTTTTCTTTAAGTATTTCGACCAAGACCTGTTTGGATAATTGGGCAAAGCTGGTTGACGCAATCTTGCTCAGGGCATCTGCTTTCTTGTTTTTACTTTGTGGTACTTGGCTTATAGAGAAGTTAGCGAAGCCGCTGACCAGGCTTTTGACCTTCTCCAAGTATTTGAACATATTTTCTTCTTTAGCGACGTATTCCCCTAGGACTTGGTTTGCTACCAACTTAGAGTCTACACTCACGTGTACATTGCGTACTCCCATCTGCGCCGCGATCCGTAGGCCAGCTATTAGTGCCTCACACTCTGCCTCGTTGTTAGAAGCGGTGAACTGAAATCTTAGCGCATAGGTAAACTCCGTTCCCTCCGGGCTTGTCAGTATTAAGCCAATGCCAGATCCATCCACACATGATGATCCGTCCGTGAAGAGTATCCACGGATCCTGCGGGGTTTCAACCACTGATGTGTCCGACGGACTTTCGTTCGGCTTCTCTATAAGGAAATTCGCAAGGATCTGTCCTTTCACCAACGTCCTTGGCCGGTAAGTGATATTGTGTTCTCCGAGCATGACGCTTCATTTTTATAATCGTCCTGCCACGTCAGGACATGAAATTATTTGTTTAATCGGTTGGTCTGTAACAACCACAATGACATGCGCTTGGAAATACCTCCGCAACCTCTTGGCAGCAAAAAACCAGTGATAGAACTAACTTTTCCATTAGGGTATAGTTTAGTTCAAGGCCCTGTAATGTGCGGCTTACGAAGTAGACCGACGTCTGAACCGTGCCCCTTTTAGTCATCAAGACCGCACTAATAGCTCCGTGGGTGGCGAACATGTATACAATCAGTTCCTCCTTTGGCTTGGGTGCTACCAACAGGGGTAGCTCTGATAGGTGCTGCTTTAGTTGCTTGAAGGCTTGTTCTGCTTCTGGTGTCCAATGAAAGTTACTCTTTTTAATGCACTTCTTCAAAGTTTTGAATAGCGGCAAGGACCTTTCTGCTGACTTAGAGAGGAATCTGTTCAAACTAGCCAACTTCTCATTGAGGCTTTGGACCTCTTTGATTGTCCGTAGGGACGGGAGTTGTAATACAACTTCTATTTTGTCGGGGCACGATTTTATCCCTTTCGGGCTAATCATGTACCCCAGGAACATTCCTCCCACTGCCCCAAACGTACATTTTTTGGGGTTGAGCTTCATGTTGATTTTGCGTAACGTACGAAACGTTTCATCAATATCTCTTAGCATTTCCGCTTCTGTATGACTCTTAATAACCAAGTCATTAACGTACACTTCTATGTTCCTACCAACTTGGCTGTCAAAAGCCTTGTCCATCAGTCGCTGGTACGTGGCGTCAGCGTTTTTGAGGCCGAAATGCATTTTGCTATAGCAATATAGCCCTTGGATGGTGTGGAAAGCCGTTTTCTCTTCGTCTGACTCTGCCATCTGTATCTGGTGATAACCTTTGTAAGCGTCCAAGAAACACTTAAATAGGTAGCCGCAGAGAGATTCAACTTTCCAGTCAATTTCCGAAAGGGGGTAACAATCATGCGGACAGGCCTTGTTTAAGTCCGTGAAATCCACGCACATCCGCCAGCTACCGTCGTGCTTTTTCACCATGACTGGATTGGACAGCCATTCATGGTAATAGACTTCTCTCATGATTCCTGCCTCTACTAGTTTATGTACCTCCGCTTGGATGGCTTTCATACGCTCCGGGGCCTGGCCCCTTTTCTTCTGTCGAACAGGCGAATACCCTTCCCGGATATTGAGTCGATGTTCCGCTATTGATCGCGGTACTCTTGTCATGTCTGACGGTTGCCATGCGAATATGTCTAAGTTTTGCTTCAGGAGTGAACATAGTTTCGTCCGTTCTTTCGCGGATAGCGTCCCTCCGATTGCTACCTCCTGAATAGGGAAATTCAGGTGTAAAACTACTTTAAAATTTGCATAACGGACCCCGGCCTCTTTGGGTATCTCCTTAGATGATGTAATCACCGTGGCGCAATCAGCCGGGATCAAGATAGTGCTACGGATAGTCACTATTCCTCCGTCGACTGGGAACTTAAGCATTTCGTTGGCTGTGGATGGCACTGCTTGGATTTCTCGTATTCCAGGTCTTCCAATGATACCATTGTACGGTGATAATGACCTTACGATCATGAAATTCATCCATGCTCTTGTAGAATGATCTGCATCTCCTATTGTTACTAAGAGCCTAAGTTGTCTCAGTGGCCATATAGTTTCTCCACTAAAACCGATTAACGATGTCATTGTTGGGACCATTTGGTTCTTGATTTCCGGTCGGAGTTGGTTGAAGCAGTGCTCATAGAGAACTTCCGTCGAGGAACCTCCGTCTACATACATGCGGTGAATCATGTGCCCACCAATTTCCGCTTCTATAACAAGCGGACCTTCTATCCCATTACTGGTTGTTAGTGAAGGGAATGTAATTTCACTAACATGTTCAAAGCTTTGAGTTACTTTCTGCCTTGTCATTATATGTCATGGTTGTATCATATAGATTTCCATAGACTTATCCTTGGCCGGTACTTCCTTTTTCCCTACTTTTGGTTGATCTTTCCCCTGCTTAATTTCTTTAATTAAATGCGAAAGCTTTCCTGCTCGCACCAATTCTTTGATCTGCTATTTTAACTGCATACACTCGTCCGTACTATGTCTTTTATCATTGTGGAAGTCGCAAAACTTGTTGCTGCTTCTCTTCTCCACCGGGGTTACCATAGGGGGTGGTGGTTTGAACTTTCCTACTTCGGTCGCGAGGATTTCTTTGGGTGTTCTTGTAAGGGGGGTAAACTTGCTAGACCCTCGTTCATCCCTTGGCTGACCTCGGAAGTCAGACCTCCGCTCTGAACCGTGCCGCTTTGACTGGTCTTGTGTCCTCCACGATGTGTGACCTTTCTTTTTGCCAGCAGCGGTGGCTTCTCCCCGTATGAAGGTAGTGGTGGTGATCATCATTTCCTCCATGGTCTTTGGAACATGTTCGTTAAGGTGCTTTGTCAATTCAGGGTTGTTAACCCCATGCATGAATCCGGAGATCCGCATGCATCAAAGGCTCCCTTCATGCGTTCGGTTTCCACCTTAAATCGTTCCATGAACTCCTCGATGGTCTCTCCGTCTCTTTGTTTGATATTGTGGATTTCGACAGGATCTTTGACGTACTTCTTTTGCTGCATGAAGTATGATAAGAAGGCTGCTTTGAGATCCTTGTATCCATCTATGCTCTTCGAAGGGAGCTCATCGAACCATACTCTTGCGGCTCCTATTAAGGTAGAATTGAACATATGATACCAGGTAGGCATTGCCCAGCGTTCCACTTGTGCCGCCGCTTGGAAAATTTTTACGTGATCCTCTAGGTCCCCTGTTCCGTCATAGGTCTTCAGGTTGTTAGGCATTCGTGTTTTTCGTGAACTTTGAAGTTGCGGATTCGGGGTGTGAATGGATCCACCTCTTCACATATCCAGGGCACCACCAAGTCATCCTCATCCGTAGACTTGTGTCTTTTTTATCTTGACTTCCAGTGTCCCCCATCGCTGGTGCCGCTCTCTGATACGCGGGATGACGGGGATTCACTTTCCCTCCCTTTTTTCTCATAACGAGGGCGGTCTCTGTCGCGCGAGCGATATCCATGTTTGGTCCCTGTCCCATAGGAGGAGCGGGTATTATCATATGACTCTTCGACGCCACGGGAGCGGTCTTTGCTCCGAGGACGATCTCTGTTAGAAGAGTCCCGCCTGCGAGGGCGGCTTCTACTGTGGGAACGATCCATGGAGTTTGGTCTGTCCGATCCGGATTTAGTTGTGCTTGGCGAGTAAGTATCACTAAGTCGATCGAACGCGCTCTGCCTTCGATGACCTAGTCGGTCAAGCACATGTTGCTCATTGTATCTTAAGCGGTCTCGCACTTTCAGTCTCTCTGATGGATTACGGTACCTTGCGGACAAGGTCCTGGCACTTGAGTTTTGAGAGCCTTCTCTTATTCTTCTTTTCTTGGGACTTTCTTCGAAGTCCAGCCTAGCATGGACTTCTTTTCGCTTGTCACGGCGAATCTTGTCCATAATGACCGGCAGGATATCCTCGTAATGCTCTTCACAGAAATCCTGGATGTTCACCCTAGGTGTGGCATCCGCCTCTTTCGGCGTCTTTTCTTTGGTTGTAGGTTTCGTGACAGTAGTCACAATGGGGGGTTGTATTAGCCATTACACTCATTTTCTTGAGAGTAATTCTTAGTGTTGGGTCCCACGGATGACGCCAACTTGTTGATACAAAAGTTAGATCGGGTCTTGTTTGGTTCGAATAGGCTGTTATTCGGGTATGAAGTGCCTTGTTCTTGTACCAAGTGAATTTGTTTGAAGAACCCTACACAAGAAATAAAACACCGTTAACCTTATCGTGGGAACGGATCCCACGATTAGACTCCGACGTGAGAGTAAGTATGTGACTTTAAGAGAGTAATCGAGCGTAATTAGGGTTTGTAAAATACCTGTATTGATGATGATTGCGTTCCTTTTGTAGGCTGAATACCCCTTAGGGTTTCCGTATCGTTCGGCCCAAGATACGACCGATATTTTAGGGATTCGATATTATTCTAGATTATTTAAATAAGTAAAGCATATCTCTTATTTAATTAGGTTATCCTTAGAGATAATTTGTGAGGATACCGCGGCCACGGACATCGTGCCGGTAGCCGCGACATGCGGGCCCAAGTAGCCGTGACTGCGATGTTGGGCCGGAGGTCACCAAGCCCATAATAGTATGTGTGGGCCGAGTCCGTTCATACTATACGTCATCACCAAGTGATGACGTTATTGTCATCTCAAGTGATGACGTTATTGTTGCATACCACATTGCCAATGTAAATTAGTTTGAAGTGCCGGACTAAGTACTTTGGGTCAAGCTCACTTGGTGTTTTCTGTTGTTGGCATCATTTGCTTATTAAAATATTTGTCTTAATGTCTGGTACAATCTTTGTACAAGTTCATTATGTTTAGTTTGCTATTGAAAGTAATCAGTATAATTCCAGTGCTTTCAATCTCTTGAGCATCTTATTGATTTGGGATCTTGCATTGATTTCGTCGATGGTTTTAAATCTTCTCATTTTGCATTGATTTTGCTACGCTTGAAGAATAATGGTACACTTGATTTTGCTACATTGATTCTTTCTTATAAAATTCTATTTTGTCGCATTTTATAAGATACGCAGCCACATATGCACTTAAGATGACTTAATTAGAGTAGTTAATTATCACCACTCTGTTTGGAATGACAAAGAATTTATGAACCCGACAAAAACTGTAGAACGGAACCAGGATATAGAAATTCTATCATTATTCAATAGGCATTTACTACCTCAAGATCCTCAGTGATCATTACTCTGCAAGTAGTTGATCATGATGCAATAGTTGTATATGATAAACAAGGAGGAAGGGAAAGGAAATGGTATATAGGATTAATAAGGAGGTTTGTTCTTTTGAAAATGCCATCTGAACTTTCGCTTGAAAACGTAGTACCTTATGACAAATTTTCTACTTCGCACTGAACATATAAAGAAACAAGACACTAAAAATACATCTTTCACCTTCACTTAAAGTAAGCCGTAGGTAGTTTCTTCCAACCTTGTAGTTTGTAGCAAGTGTTGACTTTGAATGGAGTCAGTTATGATATCTATACTACATATAAAAAGAAAACATCATGCTCTCTTTATTAAATGCACATTTTTTAAGTAATGCTAATTTTAATACATGATGTATAACATCTTATCCAATAATTAAAATTCTGCACACATCCATTTCTCTTCATTAAATGCACATTTTTTAAGTAATACAAATTTTAATGCATGATGTACAACATCGTATGCAAAAATCAAATTCTGCACACATCACTCTCTCTTCATTAAATGCACAGTTTTTAAGTAATACAAATTTTAATGCATGATGTACAATATCTATACTACATCTATATTAGAGCATCTCCAATACAAAAACTAACAAAAGTTTTTTACTATTTGAAAAAGACTTTTTTGCTAGTTTTTATGCATTGGAGCTAAAGCTTTTTGAAGTGCTTTTTACAAAGACTTGGCAAACACCAAGTCTTTGTTAAAAGTTATCCTTCACTTTTATGTTATGGAGTCAAGTTATTTTGCATACCATTTTTCTCCCACATACTGAGGAACAATTGTGAGCCGTTGATTACATATGATCAGATCAAAGGATAAAAAACATGAAGGGACCAATATTGCCAACTGAAACATGACGGAAGGACTAAACACATAAATATTCAATATTTCTCAACTACCCCCAATTTCCTTTCAAAAAAAACACACACATTAGACACATTCTCTCTCTACATCAAACCCTAACCAGAATAGCCAAAAATCTGCGCAAATTAATCGTGCAAATCAAGAAATAAACACAAAAATGAAACAAGGAATAAGTAAATAAACCGATCCTGAAAAAAATCGGTTCAAAACGAACCGATTTAGAATGCCGATGATGGTACGAAAATACAGATCCGTAATTTGTTGTTATTTAAGTATTTTTTGTAATATTATTAAATTTTCTTTATGTTTTTATGATATTTGTGGATAATTTTTTAATTTTATTCTTTCTAGTTGCTTATTGATAGATTGTTGATAATACTTAAGTGATTATTAGTATGTTTATTCACTATTTTTTGATAAATTGCGATTCTCTGATAATGTGATTGTGCATGT
>BQNB010032884.1:7308-52801 GCA_026074375.1 Tanacetum coccineum
ATTATATTTCATCCATGTTTATCTACGAAACATTTGCTTACATATTGTTTATTAAGTGCGAACAATATTGCCAAAAACCTAATTTACTGATGATTTTCCTAAGCGTGAAGAAAATAAATCCGTATAATTTGTAAATTTGTTGCAGTGCTTACATCCTCGCCATCACCACTGCTAGAATCAACAAGGAATGGAGCCGCGGATACTACCATCACCGCCACCACCAAGAATCACGATGACGTTCTAGAGGAGTTAAGTGTTGAGCAGGACATGAATTTGGAATTCCAAATGTTTACGATGAAACCCGAAGAATCATATTCATCAGGAAGTATGTTGCAACAATCATCTACCTCCGTCGTCGTCGAAGATCCAGCCGAAGAGGTGGGTACTGATCTTGACCTATTGTGGAACTATGATGCAACGATACCTGATGATTTTTCTTTCCTTGAGTTCTTTAGAAAATAGCAAAACAAATTATTTACACCATTTAACTATGCAATGTAATGTTTCATGTCTTGTTATTATTCGTTTTATTCATTTGTTTCTTCTTCTGATTTATCACCTCGTTTTTGATACTGTGTGTAAAATTTTGTTTGTAGACGGAATTACTAATTAATTACCACAATTTAAGCAAAAAAGGATACTAAATGTTGTACCCATCTAAACAATCGCGAAGAATTTACTAGCAACTAAATGTATACCAAATATAGTAAATTCTACTTGGAGTGAAAATCAAAAACTACGTACACGAGAAGGCAGCAATTTATACCTTCTCAAATCCCAAGGAGTGGATTTTTTTTCTCATTGCAAGATTCGTGTCGGAAATGGTTGTAATACTAATTTCTGGAAGTACTTGTGGATTGGGGATTCTCGTCTATGCACGAAGTTTCCTCGTCTTTATGCTCTCGAGAATAACAAGGACTGTACGGTAGCAGCCAAATTGAGTGACGATTTTGCGTCTTCTTATCGTCGCGAAGTTAGAAGTGGCGTTGAATCCGAACATCTCTTACAGCTGCTTGATCTTCTAGATACTGTGGTTCTTTCTCATGCTAATGATCGTTGGGTCTGGGATCTTAATGGAACAGGCTCGTTTCAAGTCAAAGGATGGCACCGAAATGACTGCTCGATGATAAATTTCTGCCTAAAGTTGATTCTCCCACTAGTGGGTTAAGTTCATTCCGATTAAGCTCAATATTTTTGCTTGGAAGGTCTCGCTTAATAGTCTTCCT
This sequence comes from Tanacetum coccineum, assembly GCA_026074375.1. Lineage (NCBI taxonomy): Eukaryota > Viridiplantae > Streptophyta > Magnoliopsida > Asterales > Asteraceae > Tanacetum > Tanacetum coccineum. Next base: position 8,535 of record BQNB010032884.1, read on the forward strand.
ACTCGTATCAACTTGACTCGGCGTGGTGTTTTGGTATCCCCTATCTCTTGTTCTATCTGTCACGCTGGCCTTGAAGATTTGGATCATCTCCTGTTCAGCTGTAATTTGGCGATCGACATATCCCGGTCTATTTGTAAGTGGTGGGATTTGGCTTGGAATTCTTTTGATTCTTATGGTTCATGGCTTTCCTGGTTAAATTCTATTCGTATGTCTTTCAATTTGAAAAAGGTGCTGGAAGGTGTTTTCTACACAGCTTGGTGGAGCATATGGACGTATAGGAATCAACTTTTGTTTGGGGATTCTCATCCTAGGAAAGATATCATCTTCGATGATATTGTTAGTCGATCTTTTTTATGGTTAACTGCTAGACGTAAACATTGTATTAGATGGGATAGTTGGCTTCAACACCCATATTTGATTCCTTTGTAATTTCTAGCTTCTTGCTAGTTTCTAATATAGTTGCTGTTCAAAAAAAAAAAAAATACTGCGTCTTTTTAAACAATTACGAATCATGTAACATTGGATTGTCTTTCCAATTATTAAAAGGTCGATGTTTTTGTACGGTACTCATGCCTTTATCACCCTTGCCAAAGTGTCATACTTTTACTATCTTTTTTATTAAGATTCACGAGCAATTACTCAATGACTTTGGCTAAGGCCGTGTTTGGAGACATGTAGTAATAGCACAGTAAGCATTAGTAAGCACTAGATGTTTGTTTAAAAAACGTGTTTGACAACGTAGTTGTAGCTGTAATTACAAAATGTAAAATTACCAAAAAAATATATACACGTTAAAATAAAAAATTGATTAAAAAAAACAATGGTAGTATCATCGTCAAATGTTGATCCCACGCCTTGATCGATTCTTTACGTTGTAAAGTGTATGTTACCTTGGATGAATCCAAAATAACAATAGATGAGACTTTGTTTGTATATCAAAGTGTATGCGGAATATGTCGGAATCTACACTTTGATACTTTGAGGGTTTTATCAATGGAACAGTAACCAACAATAGGAACTATTGAATAAACCACAATATCTGCTTCATGTTTATTGATTATACGAGTTACTCTTGATTAGTACTTGGGTTAACTATTACGGGTTGGAGTGGCTTTTTGAGGCAGGGAGACGTTGGTGGGTGCGAGTGCGCGTTTGACAACTTCTTGCGCTTCGGTTTCAAGATGTTCCGTATGGGTATAGAATCGGGGTGTCTCATATTGGTGGAAGGGTATTGTGTTTCAATTCGTTCGGGGTGGTGTGCCGCGTATTGGTGTGGCAAGTTGTATTATGAGGAGGTTTGTGTTTTGTGTGTATGGGAGGTGGGTGAGCGTGGCTGAAGGTGATGATGACGTGCACACGGGGTACCCTTGATTGAAACCATGGGTTGTTGAGGAGGAGGGTGAAGGATGGTTCGTTATACAGGGGACCTCTGGTAGTTGGGGAGCTCTCGGCATTTCGTTAGATGGTGGTAGGGGTGGAGTGTAGGGGCAGTGTAAATTGGTGGTTAGAGCGGGGTTGTGGGCTTGGAATTATTGAAAGGGGCCAATTGTTTAGGGGGACGTGGGTGAGGACATTGACAGATAGGGGCGGCGGGGGTGGTGTGCGGAGGGGAGGAGGTGGGTAAGGGTGGAGAGGATTCTCTCGGCGATGTCTTCCTTGACACTTGTGATCTGTGGAACGTCAGGTGTTTTGCTTGTTCGTGTTACGTTTAATGATTCAACCTCCTATCTCTTTCTTCAAATCTTTGATATAATCTCTAGACTTAGTGGGTATTTCTTCTATGTCGCAGATGTATAGCAATCCCATTATTTGCATCAGCAGAAAGAATACGACATCCCACCAAAAAATCCACAATAAACTCCAACTTATCAGATTATATTCATGCTGATTCTTCCATATTTCATCTTCTTCATCAGGCTCAAATAAAGTATGCAGATCTCCCCAAAGCATCAAATCATATCCTTCTGGCCTTGAAGCACTATATCTTTCTTTGACTAGGCTTGTATAAGTCATAACATCTTGTTCTTATCAAAGTCTTCAGCATCTCACTCAAAACCTTATAGTTCTTGGAACTGCCATCTCCTCTGAAGATTTGATAATACATGAAATTCTCTGTCAGAACACAAGTCTTCCAATCCACAATTGGATATTTTATAGATAGAGATTCAACATCTTCTGCAAACTCTTCTCTTGGAACTATGTCTAAGTATCCCTGAGATCCTTCCTTCTCAGTTTCTACTTCCATCTTTTGTCTACTTAACAGTACCTCTTTGTTTTTCTAGGGGAAGAGATTTCTTTCTTTTTTGCTCCAGACTTCTTAGACACTTCTTTCATTTCCTTTTGTGATCAACATCTCTTTTTTCTTCAATCTTTTAGGAGACTTCATTTTCACTTCATGCTCCAATAGGCTCAATATGTTGGTTTAAAATCCCAACACTTTTCAAATATTGGCTTAATCTCATTTTAAGCGACATTCCCTTGATGTCACTAATCTTGTAGTTTCCTTGATTCTTCAAGTATTTAATCATGTTCCTCCTTGCTTGAGCAACTGTCTTTGGTTTCATCTTTAGAGCATGGTACCTTATGACTAAAGGATCATTCCAATCTATCTCCTTAGTTGACTTGGCTTCAGATATAGCTCTTTGCCTTTCCTCTTCATCCCACTGTCTAGCAATTTATTCATCCCTTGCAATCTGTGCCCTTTGTTCTTCATTCATTTGTTCTTGCACTCTGATGGCTTCAGCAAAACTTAATCTTTCTTGTTCAATCTCTTTCTTAGACTTCTTCTTGGGCTCAGGCTCTGTCATTATTGCTTTTCCCTTGTCTTTTCTTGTCCTTTCCTCTTCACTCCTTCTTCTGTAAGTAACAGTTCTTCCAGCAGTACTAATATTTTCTCTCCTCTGCAAGTATATCTCACTGGAACTTCACTACCGCTAAGTACCTTTTGTTGCTCCAGCAGTACTAACCTCTGAATTCCCTTTCTCACTACTTCTTTGATCTTGAATGACTTCAGTGGGAGTCACTTCTTGAATAATAGGTTCAGTTTCAGTGCTTGCTTTCCCTTGATCCTCTGCATCAGATTTCCTCCCCTATTTGGAGAATCATCTCAACTATTCTTTTTCATCTTTAGAAAGGAAACCCTTACTCTTTTCATTGGCTTTCCCAGTCTTTGACTTGAAACTCTAATCTTACTTTACCCTTAGTTATGAGATTAGTGACAGCATCACTGTAGTTTGCATGGTTCTTCTCTCAAATCATCTCATAAAACGCCAATTCTCTCAGAGAGTTTGGGTAACCAAATTCGTCAATTCAATGAGTTTCAAGCTTTTACCATTCATCCACTCTCATGTGGAAGTTTGTGTAACAACATAGAGAGGTGAGTCATGGGGTTGTTGGAATATGTTATACTGTTTCAGCGTTAAATATCTTATCCATTCCTACGTGGAGTGGTTGCGTGGTTTTTTTTGTTTGTTTCCTAGTCTTCAAGCTAGTGTGTTTCATTTGCCCAACCATACTCCACCGTGTGATGGTTGTGCTGGTTGTGTTGGAGATGGGAATGACTACAAACAAACAGTGGTTAATGGATCAGGTTGTGATGCAGCAGTGGTATGTTCAGGTGAGTGTTGAGTTGAAGGGTCAGGTGAGTGTGAAGGTGAAGGTTCAGGTGAGGGTGAAGGTGAAGATGTGATTCTTGAAGGAGAAGTGGAAGGTTCAGTAACATCTAGCATAGTAGGGAATAGAGCAACTTCCTGGCCTGAATATCCCTTTGTAGGCCTCTTCATGTTGTTAAAAACTTTGTTGCTAAGAGAGGGTACATGATATGTTCTTGAGTGTTGTTGAAGTTGGTTCCTCTGCATATCTAGGCATATTTTAATGAACCTAGGGTACATTAAAAACTTATGGGGGCTTGAAATATTGGACACCATATGCTCAAAAATCATCCTAGAAAAATTATATTTCCTATTGGTAGCTAAACAGATAACAGCAGTTGCAATGTTACTACTAAACTGCTCCCAAGCAGTCTTCTTTGGGCTAAGGAAATGAAGAATATTGTGAATAAGAAACCTTCATTGAGGTGAAAAAGCACCTTTTTGAAAAGTTAACTTATCTGAATCAGTGTGATATCCCATAAGTGCCAATTGCTCAAAAATCTCCGAGTTGGGTAGAGAAGTAATACCATCATTATCATCCAACTTGAGATGTCATCTTAAAGATGCTTCATTGATAGTCATGAAGTGATCATCAATGGTAGCAATAATCTTGACTTCTCCATTATCATCAGTAGAAGCTTCAGCAGACCTCCAAAATTGTTTGATAAACGAGACAGAAACAGCTCGCTTCTTTGTGAGTGCATAACAAATGTGACTTCGAGCTAGGAAATCGATGACTTGATGAAACCCTTCACTACCTGTAGATTTCGCTAAAAATGCGACCATGTTGTGCTTGTCATAAAATTCCAAATTTGCCATGACTAAAAGTGTGAGTAAGCGAGTGGGATATGATTGGTTATGAAAGAATGAATGCTGGAGAAAGTTAATTGAGATTATATAGAGAAAACGTAGAGATATGGTTTGACCGACTTAAGGAAATTAAGTTTATCGTAATTAAATCAAATGGATATATAGAAAGATAACGAAAGTCCAATTAGTCAAACCCTATATCATAGGTATTTGGCAGAAATATCTCAACGGCTCTATTAATTAATGAAAAATTCTGTTAGGGCTCAAACAGTACTAACGGTCATCTAGCAGTACCAAATTTGGTCTAGCAGTACTAAAATAAGCCTAGCAGTATTAACTTCTCCACCAAAAGCAGTACAAACTCCAAACTTGTGTATCATTCAAAAATAGCTTCACACAATCTCTCTTTCTGTTTTTAAGCTTACATTTTATCTCTCAATTCTTTTAACTCACTTTGCACTCTGTCTGTTTTTCACACATCTCTCTATCTATTTTTAAGCTCACCAATTTATCTCAAAGTATAGTTTTTGACAAACTACCAGCCATTAACAGATTTAAGTAGTCTTTACCAATAGCCGTTTGCTTTGAACTAGCCAATGCTTCATTGTAAAACATGGTGCATTGATAATCATATAGTTTTGAGTAAACTATCAACTATCAACGGATTTGAGAAGTCTTTACCAGTAGCCGTTTGCTCTGTACTAGTCAATTCTTGATGTCTATAAGACATGGTGAACTGATGACCATTTGTTGTGTGGTGTTAAAACCAACACTTTAAGAACAAACAACATTCCTCCCCTCAAATAATGCATCATTAAGAAAGTAATTTCACATTTCATTGTTTATCCTGAAAGAGTTAGCTCAAAACCAAGAAAAACATAATCTAACCATTTTTCTTGTTTAGCAGTATTAAATGTTACTAACATGATTAACAGTAAGACATAGGAATGTAGGATCCCGATATCACTTCATAACATATAATCAAACACGAAATCGAAACAAGAAATGAGATAGATTGAGTTGTTCTAGAGAGAGAAAGAGTTACAAAGACTTAACATTACCTAACATTTAACAAGACTTTACAAAACAAACAAGAGATATGGGCATTAGGGTATTAGCATTCCCCGAATACTTGAGACCAAGTACTGAAAATCTCCCAGCATCAAACCTTTTGTAAGAGTCTGCTACATTTATGTTCTAGTGTCAATCTTAGCCATTTGGGTTAACTTTTTAGCATTGCAGTCTCTTATAAAATGATGCCTAATCTCTATATGTTTTGTTTTAGAATGTTGAACAAGATTTTCTATTATGCAGATAGTACTATTATTGTCAATATAAATAACAGTATTCATGAAATTATACCCATAGTCCAGCAGTTGGTTTTGTATCCAGAGACCTCGTCCACAACAATTTGCAAGCAGCACCATATTCAGCATTGTGGTAGAAGTGGCAACCACAGTTTGTTTCTTGCATTGCCAAGAGATCAGCCTATTTCCCAAAAACTAACAACCTCCAGTGGTTGACTTCCTATCTTGTGTAGCTCCAGCATAGTCACTGTCAGTGTAAGCAACTAATTCCCATGGAGAGTTCTTAGAATACCAAAGTCCTACAGATGGTTTCCTTTAGGTATCTAAAAGATTCTCCTTAAACAGCTAGAGATGGGATGTCTTTGGAGAAACCTAAAAACCTTGCACATGCAATACTGCAAACAATATATATCTGCAAGGATGTGTTAAGGTACATCAAAGATCCGATCATGGATCTATACAGATGTTCATCACTTCCAGCACTATCTCATCTTGAACCAAAGGCTTTCCAAATTGTTAGAGAGAAGGCAGACTTCACCATCAGTGTAGTTGTACTTTCTCAAAAATCTCATGGACATATCTTACTTGAAGCTGATAAAAATGCTTTCTTTTTCTGTTTGGACCTGTTAACCCAAAAAGGATAGTTAAGTTCTCCATTAGAACTCATTTGAAACTTATCCTTCATAAGCTTCTCAAACTCATCACATAACTCCTTCTTTGTAGATCCAAAGATAATGTCATCCACATATATTTGAACAAGCAAGATATGTCCCTTTTGTCTCTTGATGAATAATGTTTGGTCAATCTTTCCTCTTTGAAAACCATTGCTCAAAAGATAATTGGCCAAAGTGTCATACCAAGCTCTGGGTGCTTGATGCAAGCCATATAATGCTTTCACTACCTTATAGACTTTATCAGATGATCATGATCTTCAAAACCTGGAAGTTTGACATACATAGACCTCCTCTTCAATCTAACCATACAGGAAAGCCTTTTTACATCCATTTGTGATTAGACCATAATCCCATATAGAAGCGTTAGCCAGGAACAATCTTATGGCCTCAATTCATAGCCACAGGTGCAAAGACTTCATTCTATAGTCTATGCCTCTTCTTTGAGTATGTCCTGAGCAACAAGTCTTGCTTTGTTTTGATGACAATCCCCCTTTTTTTTTCCTCTTTTTGTTTCTGTATACCACTTTGTGTACCAATTGCTCTATGACCTTTAGGTAAATCTATAAGATCAGACCTTTTTGCAGTTTTGTATCTGAAGAAGTTTCTCCTGTATAGCTCTATCCCATGTGGATCACAAAGAGCTTTTAGAATACTCTTTTTGGTTCTTCCTATGAGAGAGTGAAACAAGCAAAAAAGATTGTATGAAGTCTTGATGAGTCTTTCTTCATATATTGCACTAGTAATCTTGTTCAGAGTATAGAAGTTTTCATCCTTCTTGTTTTGGAAAGATGACTGCACATCACCAATCACTATGCTCAATTGGGTTATCTTGTGAATTCTTGTGGTGAGGAGTGGTCTGGAACTGCATACGATTGTGGAATGTTCCCAATTCAATTCCTTGGACCTACCACTTGTGTGTCTTCAGATGCCACATGACTAGTTATCCTCCCAAGTCCTTTGGTGTAGCTAGTATTAACTTCAGGGACACAAATACTAACATCTCTTACTACCAGTATAACTTTCTGGATCTGGCAGTATTAACTTGTTGGATCAGCCAGTACCATTATCATTAGACTGCTATCTTCAGAGACTTTTTCTGATAGCATCACTTGTCATCTTGTACCTTCTTTATCTTGTATTTGAGCATCAACAACAGATCTTGGTGCATTATTACCAAAATATGAAGCATCCTTCCAAATTGGCATTATAATGCAATCTTGATTTGTGAGAAGAAATGTACTGACTCTAGAAACTCATTGTATACTCTGCAAGTCATTAGAAAATGTTCCTGACAGCCACTCGGTAACCTCATTCATTGAGTTGGGTTGAGAATCAAGATCAAAACAGCCAACTTTGACCCATTTCCTTCTATCATAGGCTTATTCTCTAAGAACCCAATATGCAAGTTTTCCTGAACTTTTCTGGTTCTAGTGTTGTATACCCTAAAAGATTTGCTACTTAAGGAATATCCAACAAAGAAACTTTCATCACTCTTTCCATCAAACTTGCCCAAATTATCTAAGGTATTAAGAATAATAACATGACATCCAAAATGTTTCATGATTCTGTAGCTGGTTTTAAACCTTCTAAAGAGTTCATAAGGAGTCTTGTTATGAGGGCTTGACTATTAAGACCCAATTCTATTGTACATAGCAAGCAGTAGAAAATGCTTCTGCCAAAATGTTGGTAGGTAACGTAGAGTCAGCTAACATTGTTCTAGCCTAAGCCTCAATGAGTGCTACATTATTCTGCCTTTAAGTTCACCATTTTGCGCGGTGTCCCTAGTACACTATATTCTCTCTTAATACCTTTTTCACCTACATCAAAGCATTCCATCACTTTTGTTTTTAAACTCTGTCCCATTATCACTTCAGATTATTTTTACTTTCTTATCTACTAGGTTTTTCTAACATCTTTGATAAAATTTTAAAGGATTCACTTGGATTTCATCCTTAGGTGTTAAAAGAAAAACCCATCTAAATCTATATAATATCAGTGATTACTAGCAGTATTTTTATGCATTAAAGCTACTAACAGAAGTTGGACCAAAGAGATCCATATGCGCATATAAAACAATGCTTAGTAATTGGATTATAGCCTTGGTCTCTACAAGAGGCTCTGTGTTGCTTGCCTTTAAGCAAGCAACACATGTTTGTCAATTCTCAATTCTTTTTAAGGGCAGATCTCTTACAAGATTTCTTTTGACAAGTTTATTGTATATTCTTAAAGTTTTATATGACCAAGCCTTCTATGCCATGAGCATTGATCTTCAAGGATGTAGCCCTTTGCAAACTAGACAGTTAAAACTATCGTTAGGAACTATGTTTTTCATATCAAAACCGTACATTTTATCCTTTCTAGGAATTTTAAGAAGTATATGGATTTCATCAGGCAACCCTTAAAAATTAGGAGGATAGGACAAGACATTCAGACGTCAGTAAAAAGAACATAGTTCTTTTGTCACACATCTGTGTGACACATAATAGAGGTTTGAACTTTAACTCTTTAAAAAGTATACATCATTAAAATCAAGATTATCAGTTTTAATAGTACCTTTGCCAGTAATTCTGCCTCCATATGCTCCTCCACTAAAAGTAACAGAACCTCCATCAAAGTCTTTGAAATCTGAAAGATGGGTTATGTTTCCAGTCATGTGCCTTGTAGATTCCAATCATCAAAAAGCCTTTAATCATTTAGTGTGGGAATTGGCTGCACATAAAACTTATGAATTAGTTTTCTTTGGGGACCCAAGCCATTACTAACTTGGATCTGCCCCGTGCATCAATGTAGTTATATTTGTTGAAAACTAGTGATGCACCATTGGGTTTGATGGGTCTCCAAACCCAACATGCTGAGGGCTTAACAGCATTAAATCCCCTTTCCCTGACAGTATTAACAGTATTTTTTGCTACCAGTATTAAACCTTTGGATTAAAGCAACTTTTTGTTATGCTGTCTTCTCTTGTAAAAGGGTCCTTCATCATGCAATATGTTTTCAATAAGTGAACAGTTGATTGTGACTTGATTTTTGATATATTATGTCCTTGGTATAGCACAAAGAACTGTTGATTTGGGGTGAGCAAGTTATAAGATGACATAATGTTTTAAAAGTACCCTAGCTCTTAGTACTAAAAGGTCTACTAGTGTTAACAGACCTAACAATATTAACAGGCCTTGCAGTATTAACATATTTTAGGCCAGTCTTCATTAAGACTGCTCTTGGGAGCCATATGTTTGTATGCACTGGGATGAGAGGTTTTAGAATAGTAGTCATTATCCTTTTTGTTATAATTATTTCCACTTACTATTCTTTTCCTCTGTTGGTTAGGACAGCTGTATTGAATGTGATCAAAACTTCCACAGATAAAACATGCCTTGTTATTTGTAACACCCTCAAATCTGAGTATGCAACGAAATGTTTGATTATCCGAAGGCGTTACATTATGGGTAATAGCACAAGATCTGTGAGAACGTCTACTAAAAACGTGTAGTTTGAAAAGTACATTGGGATTAACAAATACTTGTTTGTTACATAAGCTCGTTGGCTTCAAATGGTTCTAACGTATAAATAAAGATTCCGGTTTATAACAATTGTTCCCTAAGAATGTAATAAGACCGCCAAATCTTAAGTGTTGGCTTCTTCAATTTTGACTCCCAATGTTCCTCCGCACCGCGTGCCTTATTGACTTGAAAAATGCTTTCTTATAAACAGTCAACATTAAGTGGTGAATTAATAGGTTTATGTTAAATCAAATGTAGGGACGCAAGATTTCCAAGTGCATGATTAAGCAACAAATGCAAACATCATAAAAAGTAATTACGTTTCCCTAAGATCATGACACCGAAGCTCGACATGTATGAATGCAAATATAATTTGCAACAGGAGTCGTGTAATGATGTGCTAATCCTCGCAACATCCCAGATATCGACTTGGTATGGTTCGTTTCCAGTGATAGTAGTCACCCGAACGGGGAATTGTCAATCCCTATTAGATTATCAATAACATTCGCGCCCACATAATGTAAATTCCCATCACAATCTATGCAATTAACAGTTCATTTATCATGGACAAAATGGGTTTGGTAACTTAGGCAAACACGTAAATCATGGTATAATTTATACAATTAGCGTTCCAGTTTATAAACAAAGCATGTTATCTCACCCCAAGGATGTAAATCATTTTAAATAATTGTTAAAGCATGGGGCTATGAAACTCACCTTGAGCCGGTTAGTCTCTGTATGATAAACAAAATATTCCAAGTTGCAGTGGATCACACCGTTAAGTACCTAAGTAAGTATGGTCAAGTCTTAGTGTACGCATTTAAACTAACGACTCATTGTATAAACTAAATTCCATTTTGAGTTTATATATACCGTTATACTTTGTTGCGATATGGCACAAGGTTACTGTTTTTATACTTTCGATGGTTTTCGAGAAACGTGAAATCATTATTATTAAATATAACCATTATTTTATTACTTGTTATTAAACACGGTTTGATGTTCCAGAATATCTTTAAACGTATTATAATTCGACGACGTGTTAGGTGTTTCATTTCATTCACTTTTGATTTACTAACATACCCTTAAGTTTCTAATTATTTCACTTTTAGTCCCTGGGTTTACAAATATACACATTTATACTTTAAACCCTTTAGTTTCGGAATTGACATCATTAGTCTCCTTAAGTTATTGAATGTAGTTTAGGTCCTTAATTTTCAAAATGTTGCAAGAAAAGCCCTGGGGTATTGAAAATTCGAAAATTGACAAAACTAACCCCTTAGTTTCGTGAAATTTCACTTTTGGTCTTTTGATCTTGCGAAAATTTCTTTTTAGCTCCGTAATATATCCAAGCGAGTGGCTTTCTCTTTGTTAAGCTAGTTTAAGTTTATAAAAAGTGTTTCGGTTGAAACATAAGCTCATCGAGCTTTATTTTGGCTTTAACGGGCCTTAATTGGGCCGTTAAGGTCCGTTAGCTTTTTTACGAGGTCCGTTATTGTTTAATAAGTCTAAATATTGTAAATAAGCTGCTGTTGGGTTTGGTTAAGCTTAAATAAGCTCGGGAGTTTTATTGTAGGCTTATTTCGGCTAATTGGCTTATGGGCCCAATAGCTACCGATAGAACCTAAATGGTCTTTTCTTAGGCATTTAGTTTATTCCATTTTTTCAACTTAGCTTAATCTGTTTCGTTTTCAGCTTATTGGAAATAAGCCAATAAGCATTGGTTAATGGGCTTTTGGGCCCATTGGTGATCCGAAAGGTTTATTAGTATCTTGTAAGGTCTCATTAAATCGACTATCACCAAAGTAACGTTTTTAACATTTTCTAATCGTGACCCGCTACATGCAATCGTTCCTTAAGGTTTCGTTCGCACATTGTCTTCTCACACCACCACGCCCATGCATTATAACGATAGTTTACGGATAGCTTGCTTATGTATGGCACCTCAAAAATTGTGTTTTGTGAACAAGAAAGTATGCGTGAACCAATGCATGGGTCGAACCATGCTTGTTCAGTAACCTGAGTTTCAAACTCGAAGTATAAGCAAAACTAGGATCAAGTAACGATATATGAGTATGAATGACAACGTAGAGGACTTAGAATGACTTACAATAGTCCCTAGCTCTTGGTTTTGGATCGAGAGGCAACCCGATAACCTTATACTTAAAACGTGTGATACCCTAAGCCTTCAAAGCTTGTTTTACCAGTCTCTAGCTCGTGTGAGAGTCTCGACAACCTTATACGTGATCTTAAGGATTCTCTTAAATCCTTATTAGTGACCCAAAAGTGGGTCGTGTCATGGTTCGGCTTTAGTGATGTCGATGTGATCTAGAGGGTAGTGTGATTGTTTAGCTTTGAGAGAGTTTAAGGGTTGGTGAAAATGTATTATGTGAGTTAGGGAGTGTTATTTATAGGTAAGTGAGCTTAGTTACACCCTTTAGTCCTAAACCAAGCCAAACCGTGCCCTAGGAGGTGGTTTCGAGACTTGCTAGTTACTTACTCATGGTTTTAGCTTAAACCACTTGAGTACAAGTATTAATTACCTAGGTGATGTACAAGATTATGTTAGATTAGGCAAATCTTATGAGCTTGTGTTCTCTTCTTGTTAGTTCGCGTTGGATAGGAGATTCAATAGCAAAAAAATGGTTATTACCAATGTGTCAAGCATCTTTAGGGAACCATTTAGGGACAGAATTAATTACCTAGCATATGTACATGTATTAAAGATCAAGAATAGAGATTTGCTAGTTAATAAATCCATATGGGATGATTTTTATGTGAGTTCACTTGTCACATTCGGCATTAAGGTGATATAAACACAAGACTTGATTAAGTTTTGTGTTTAGGCTCTCAAAGTGGGTATTGGTTTGAGTCTAGGTAAGTTATGGTTTATTTCCGGAGGTGTGTCCAAATGTTATTTTATCGCGATAGTAACCTTTTACGTGACCAATAAAAATAAAATACGCATAGTACTATTTTTCCTTAAATATTATTTTACTTGTTTTGATTGCAAACCCTTAATTTATTTGGTGACCGTTTACATTCATTGATTATTTCTAGTCTACGCGGTTTAGCTCAAAAGTAAACATTAAAAGTAAACGCGTATCGGACTAAAATAAATAGTGATCATTAATATAGTCGTACAATGACATGAAAATGAGAAATGTTACAGTCTCCACCCGTTAAAAGAGCTTTGTCCTCAAGCTTAAAATGGTCCCCCTTTGTAGTAGATGACGAAGTCCAGTTTGTGAGAGTTGTGGGTATTTTGTCTTGAAAACGAATCTTCCGTTCCCAGGTGAAACTCAGGGGGCCCGCCATAGAGTTTCCACCGAACTTAACCCAGTGGTATCCGGCTCTGCTTCAATCGTTTGATCTCCTCATCCATGCTTTTCAACGGGCTCTTCCGGCAAACTGGAGCTTATCGTCAAATGAATCCTTCTAACGGCATGACCATTGGTTCGTCAGCGTTAACTTTTCTTCAGGTCTTGATACATGGAAAGTGTGTAAACTCTGCTCAACTCTGAGGAAGTTCCAGCATGAGGAAACTTTCCAACTATTGCTAAACACTTTGAAAGGTCGACTTCGTTATCTCGAGGTTCTGCTGGCCACGCTTATACCGAAACCGTACGACTCCTTTCCAAGGTGAGTCCTTTGAGCATAACTCTGTCTCCATACTTCGAATTCCATCGGCTTTTGCTTCCGATCAGGTTAATCTTTTGGTCGATCCTGTTGCCGCTTGCATCCTTTGCTGATCAGGACGATCTTTTTCTTTGTCTAACTGGATTAATTCTGGTCCAGTCAGTTGGGCTCCCCAACCTCGTGAGCATACTGGTGATCGGCATTTTCGCCATTACATCGCCTCATAAGGGGCGGCCTTTATGCTAGTGATAACTGTTGTTATATTGAAAACTGTGCACCAATGGCAATGCTTTAACCAGCCTTGCAAAATCAATCACACAATCACGTAGCTATGTCTCGAGAGTTTGAATGGTCCTCTCGCTCTGGCCATGTCAGTTTCTGGATGATACTCAGTGCTCATGCTAAATCCGTACCAAAGCTTTTTGAACGATCTCCAGAAATTTGAAGTGAAATCTTCCATCACGGATCACAGATAATTGAGGCTGGTATCCGTGTTTTGCACTATCTGTTCAAGTACAACCTTGCCAATTATCCAACGGATCATTCTCCCGTATTGGTAGAAACGTGTGCAGAGTTCTGTAAGTCGATCCACAATACCCAGATGGTGTCGAAACCTTTTTCTTGTGACGACCCTAGGAAGTTTGTGATAAAATCCATTGTTTATTTATCCCACTTCCACTCATGTATTTCTTTGGTTGTACTAGTAATCATGATGGACTTGATGTTCGGCTTTGGACCCATTGCAACATGTCAGGCATTTGCTAGCATAGTGGCGATGTCAGCCTTCATGTTATGGCCACCAAATAATTTCTTCACATTTGTTCATCCTTTCGGAACAGGGATGGATAGATAGAAATATTTGGATTTGTTGGGATTCGTGCATAATCACGGATCTTAAGTCTCCATAGCAAGGTATCCAACTCCTGCTGTGTACGCCATTAGTGTCCCATCGGCATGCGGTTTTTTCCATATTTCCTTGGGTATATCCCTTCGGACTATACCTCTCTACGTATTCATTTACGATGTTCTTCCGGTTTCTGGGCTTCGGATCTGAAGCTTCTAGTATTCGTTTGGGATGATCCAAAACCAATTGTCATAACTAAGGCTCGAACCCGCAATGGCTCAATCCGTTCTTTACGGCTCAGCGCATCGGCCACTACGTTTGCTTTCCCTGGATGATAACGAATATCACAATCGTAGTCACTCAGTAATTCTAGCTAACGGCGTTGCCTTATGTTAAGCTCCTTCTGATCGAGAATGTGTTGTAGGCTTTTATGGTCGGTGCATCTGGGTTCCGTATAGATAGTGTCTCCATATCTTTAGGGCAAACACTACCGATCCAAGCTTCAAATCATGAGTGGATGTAGTTCTTCTTGTGAACCTTTAACTTATGAGAAGCATAGGCAATCACTCTTTTCTCTATGCATTATACAACGCACCTAAGCCTTTGTGAGACGCATCCAGTGACCACAAAGTCTTCGCTCCTTCAGGTAGAGCCAGAATGGGGGCACTGCACGCTTCTGCCTTTATCAACTGGAGCGTTCTCTTCCTATTTCTCCCAATCGAACTTGATTTCCTTTAGGAGTTATAGGTTTCGTCATTGACATAGACCAATCTTCGAAAATCCTTCAATGAAAACCTTCGATAGTATCCCAGAAGCTAGAATTTGGCGGATCCTCCGTTTGGTGTCTTTGGGATGCCCAATCCTTGATAGACTCATTCTGGCCGGGTCCTCATTGTCATGCCTCTACTTATCAGATGACGTGTCGAGAAATTGTACCTTCGGAATCTAAACTTTCACCATTTTGATAACTTTGCGTTACAAACTTTCCTCCTTAAGGCAATTCCAAAATTGCTTTTTAGGTTGGCTCTTCATGCTTTCTTTCGTCTTTTTGAATAAATAAAAGTATATCATCGATGAAGACGATTACGAACTTAATCAGGTAAGGTTTGACACTCGGTCATGTGGTCCATGAATTAACGCAGGGCGTTTGTCAGTCTGATGGTATGACTAACTCGTAATGGCCATACCGAGTTCGAAATGCCGTCTTTGGAATGTCTTGTTCTCGTACTCTAAGCTGGTGATATCCGGATCTCAGATCTATCTTCGAATAAATACTGGATCCTTGAAGTTGATCAAACAAATCGTCGATCCTCGGGAGTGGATAACGATTCTTTACTGTCAGTTTGTTTAACTCGCGGTAGTCGATGCACATCCTGAACGAACCGTCCTTCTTTTTGACAAATAAGACCGGGGCTCCCCAAGGTGAGGAACTAGGCCTTATGAATCCCTTGTCAGAAAGCTCTTGTAATTGTTCTGATAATTCCTTCATTTCGGATGGGGCCAATCGATATGGTGCTCGAGCTACGGGAGCGGCTCCTGGAATTAAGTCGATTTGAAATTCCACTGGTCGAGCTGGAGGAAGACCGGGCAAGTCCTCGGGAAACACTTCTGGAAATTCTCGGACGATTGGTACGTCCTCTATTTGTTTCCTTTCCGACTTGTCCTCCTCTTTCTTGGCGGATATCTGTGCTAAAAAGACCTGGCATCCCTTGGCCATGTACTCTTGAGCTTTAGAACATGAGATAACTGTCAACCGGGATTCTCTCCCGTTGCTACTTTCGTTCCCGCAAAAAGTCAAGGTTTCATTCCCGTAGGGAACTTGAACAAGTTTCTCATCGCATACGATCACAGCGTGATATCTTCTTAACCAGTCCATACCGATAATGACATCGAAACTACCCAATTCTACGGGCATTAGATCTATGTTGAACGGATGGCCTAAAAATTTTAAGGTGCAACCTCGTATAATTGTGTCTATCTTGACTAATTTCCCATCGGCTAATTCGACATCATAACAGTTTTCTAATGAAGTTGGGGCGATGTTTATCAAGGAACTAAATGCAGTGGATATAAAACTTCTATCGGCACCAGTGTCGAATAAGATAGATGCATAGTGGTTATTTAAGAGGAACGTACCCGTGACGACATTTGCATCAGGGTTTCCTGGTGCATTTCCCCTCTTTTCTGCATTCCCAACTGCATAAACCCATCCTTGTGCATTCCCATTTCCTCCATCTTTATTCTTCAGTTTTGGACAATCTCTCTTGAAGTGTCCTGGTGCTCCACACTCAAAACAACCATTTCCCTTGGGAGTTGCCCCATTGCCCTTCTGAGTGTTAGCAACATTTGTGTTGCCAGTACTTCTGCAATCGCGAGCAAAGTGCCCTATCTTGTTGCACTTGTGGCACCTCTGGGTGCACGGGCCATTGTGGTGGAGATGGCACTTGTTGCACTTGGGCAAGGATCCCCCATACGGCTTCCTTTCGCCTGTCCCCATGTTGTAGACTTTGGCGACATTCTGCCTTTTGAAGGGTTGCTGTTGGTGACCATGGTTGTTTCTGGATGAATCATCAGCCCTCCTTTTGTTGTCAGATTGCCTTTCCGCGTAGGTGAGGAGTTTCCGGTCCATCAGGTCATTGGCCAACTCAATAGTCTCATCCAATGTCTTGGGTTTGGCAGCTTTGACGTTCCCATAAATGTTGTCAGGAAGTCCACTGAGGTACTTGTCAACCTTCTCGGTTTCATTGGCAACAAACTTGGTACATATCAGGGTTAACTCTTGGAAACGTTCAGTGTATGCTGGAACATCGTTTCCTTTGACCTTCAGGTTCCACAGCTCAATCTCTAACTTCTTGATTTCGCCTTGTGGACAGTACTTGTCTGTCATCTTTTTCTTGAGTACTTCCCAAGTCATGGCATATGCCTCTGGACCTAAGGTTCTTATCTGTCCATTCCACCAAGTCAAAGCGGCACCTAACAGAGTGCAGGTGGCAAACTTTACTTGGTTCTCAACAGCACAACCACTGATATGGAAAACTGATTCCATCTTTTCAATCCATCGAGTTAAACCGACCACGCCTTCAGCCCCTTTGAAGTTCAAAGGTTGGCACTTCATGAAATCAGCGTAAAAACAAGGACGCGCAGTTTGCACGTTCCTTCGGTTATCCCCGTGCGAACTGTGGCTTCCATCTCCATTGGTGGCGTTTCGCAAGAGAGCTTGGTCGATCATTGCTTGGATGGATTCGGGGGTCATGTTGTTTGGGTTGGTGTTATTGATAGGGGTGTTTGGTCCTCCTCTGGTTGTAGGTGCCATGATTTGTCTAGATCACAAAAGACAAAACATGAGGTTATATGACTGAATACAATAATATATAGATGAGATAATCAACACAAGAGAGGTATATAGTACAAAGTAACACATCCATTTCATTCATAACTTTGAAAATTTTTTCTTGAATTAGTTGTCGTTGATACTATGATACAATACAAAAGAATCTAAGGGCTATGATAGCGGGGGAAAACCTAATTTTATCTGCCTGTACATGGACCTAACAAGATACAATAACGTATAATCACTAAATGTGACTTATTTGCGTCCCAGAAGCTCTGGTGATCTGGAATCATAGGCCTTGGTCATGGACTGTCTAGCTATCCTCTGCTGCTCTAGCTGTGCTAACAACTCAGCCTGATGTCGCTCATCTCTCGGCATCATATCTTGATGACTCGGAGCGCTCTATCATCTGATAATTGGCGCTACGAATCAGTCTCTCGATGTGTTGCTAACTTCAGTATGCTGATCTGAAAGCAAGTCTCGGGTTTACTGGTGCTGTGTCTGAATAAGAGTACTCTGCAGCTGTAGCTGTGTCTGGTGTGCCTGTAGTTAGGTCTCTGGTGAATACACTTGATCACGACTGGGTCTGTAGCTCCTGATGCGTAGCCTGGCCAATCTATCGAAACTGAGCCAAAGCCTTCGGGAAGCATAGGCCTCCTCCTCCACCATCCATACTGTCTCCTAGAGAGTCATCCTTCCCATAAGTAAATCGACCCGCTGCGAGTTCATGTCGACTCGCTGTGATATGCGAGACCTACTATCCTGAGCATCCTCTAGTAGGGCATACAAGTCCTGTGTATCCCGCTCATGGAGCTCAGCAAGCTCTACGACCCTAGTGTTGACCTCTCCCACGGTCATAGGTGCTATCTCTGGAACTGCCTCTGCCGGATCTACCCAAGTATCCCTAATCCCGTACCCAACATCTCTAATCCCCTGTCGCCTCTCTTCAGCATCTACCGTGCTAACAAACCCATAATCTATCCCTTGACCTCTGGTAGGTCTAGCAGTGGAACTCTCTCCGATCTCATATCTAGAGCCTATAGTGGACAAAATACAACCTCTTGCGGGAGGCTGCTCAGACTCGGGAATATCATCCCTACGGTCAACAGGTGATGGCATGGATAGAGATGGTGGTAGTGGTGGTAGTGGAGGTGGTGGTAATGCGGCAGTAACTGCATCAATGAGAGCCTGGGTGGATGCTATCCTGAGTGTTTGGATTTGGGTTAGACACCCAGATGATGGTGGTAAAGGTGGTGAATGTGCAGGTGGGGCCGTACACCTAGCAAGGCGCTCCCCTGCAGAGGGTGGTGATAGTGATATAGGTGGTGATGGTGATGGAGTAGTCATGGTCAGAAGTCTCTCAACCTCTGCCTCTGGCGGAAGGGTTATGGAAGCTTGGGGTCGGACAGTAATCCTAGCCCCAACAGTAATGTCAGTGGAGGGTGGTGGTATAATAGGCTCTGTTCCCTCAGGTGGGAAGACAGGCTCAGCAGGTACGACGGTAGTAGAGTCAGCCGGAGCTAAGTGCTCCTCCTCCTCCTCGTCCTCCTCGTCCTCATCCTCATCCCTGGCGTCATCCCTAGATGAATCGCCGTCATCATCATCTCCATCATCTCCCCCGTCCATAGGATAGTCAACCGGACCATCCTCTGTCTCATCATCCTCATACTCCTCCGGATCCTCCTCAGGATCCGACTCAGTAACATATCCGGGTGACTCAGTAGTAGGTGAATCAATAGGTGGTAATGGCTGTTCCTCAGCCGGAAACTCATGGTCATCCTCCAAGGGTATGTACTCGGGGTATATAGGCTCCGGCACGTAGTCAGGGTCATGCGCCTGTATGAACATAGGCTCACGCTCATCCTCGTCCTGAGGAACTGGTAGTATTCTGTAGGATATCTGGACCTAGTATGTAAATCTCGGTGACGGTGGGCCACTGGCTGTAGCGGAGTCCGTCGTTTCCTAGTTAGATGAAACTGGATGCTCCCTCCGATATCTTTCTCATAATCGGCTCCACCAGATAGCTCTGACGGGACTCAGAGTCGGTGTAGTCGGAAGTGTAGGTAACATTGAGTCGCAGTAGACATGGTTACTGCAAAAGAAAATAATTATATAAGTATCTCTTATAAGAAAAATTCGATATATTATGTTCTGTAAGCTTTTAATAGGTAAAGTCCTATAGTAGTATACGTAATATTATTTTATATACACGTTATCAAGGGAAGCACTTAGTACCTACTACTGCTTAACACAATGCATGTATATAAACATATATGCGCTAGAAGTAAACAAGTAATGCATGTATGTCCCTCACAAATCCCATTTGTGAAAACAGTTTTGAAAATGGTTATAGTCCAGACAAAAACTTTTGACCTGGTTCTCTATAACCTTGGCTCTGATACCAATCTGTAACACCCTCAAATCTGAGTATGCAGCGGAATGTTGAATATCCGAAGGCGTTACATTATTGGGTCAATAGCACAAGATCTGAGAACGACTACTAAACGTGTCGTTTGAAAAAGATACATTGGATTAACAAAATACTTGTTTGTTACATAAGCTCATGGCTTCATAATAGTTCAAAGCAAAATAGATAAAGATTCCGGTTTATAACAATTGCCCCAAAGTGTTAATAAGACACCATATCTTAAGTGTTGTCTTTCAATTATTGACTCACAATGTATCAGCGCACCTCGTGCATTATTTACTGATAAATAAATGCTTAATACGTCAACATAAGTTGGTGAATCATAGGGTTTTTATAAAATCGATGGTAGGACCGCAAGATTTCCAAGTGTATGATTAAGCAACAAATGCAAACATCATAAAAAGTAATTACGTTTCCTAAGCTCATGACACCGAGGCTCGACATATATGGATGCAAATATAATTTGCCAACAGGTGTCCGTGAATGATGTTGCTAACCTGCAAACATCCCAGATTCGACATGGTATGCGTTCGTTCCCGGTGATAGCTAGTCACCCGAACGGGGATTGTCAATCCCTAATAGATCTATCCATAACATTCGCGCCCACACAATGTAATTCCCAATCCACATCTATGCAATTAAAGGTTCATGATCATGGACAATAATGGTTATGGTAACTTAGGCAAAACGTAATCATGGTATAAAATGTACACTTGCGTCCAATTTGTAAAACAAAGCATGTTCTCACCCCAAGGATGTAAATCATTTAAATAATTGTAAAACATGGGGCTATGAACTCACCTTAGCCGGTAGTTCTCTGAATGATAACAAATATCCAAGTAGGCAGTGGATCACACCGTTAAGTACCTAAGTAAGTACGGTCAAGTCTTAGTTTACACATTTAAACTAACGACTCTTTGTATAAACTAAATTCATTTTTAGTTTTTTATATATACACGTTATCACTTGTGTGGTGATGCACAAGATCATTGTATTTATAATTTCGATGGTTTTCGAGAAACGTGAAATTGTTTCCGTTTAATAAATATATCATATTTATTACTTCTCGATAATAATATTTAATTATTACTCGAAACATAAACGTATATATTTTAGTATATATATATTCCGTTTGTACTCACTTAAGTTTATAAAACAAGACTTTTGTTTTATCAAAGTAAATCATAAGTTTCTTAGATTTACGGTTTTAGTCCCTTCGTTTTATAGTTTTTTAATTTATTTTAAAAGTGGAACCTCCAAGTTTTAATATTTTTTAAAAACTTATCATTTATTTTCAATAGTTCACAACTCTAGCCCTTATTTACCTAGTTTCGTGATGTGACGATAATGGTCCTTATGGTTTTATAGTTTTCGAAAAAGTGATGAGTCCTAACCTTCTTCTTTTCGTTAATTACAATATCGGTCCCCCTAGTTTTCGAATTTAACTTAGGTTCAATTTGAGTCCTTTCCGTTTAGATATTTACGAAATTCGTCCTTATAGTTCATGAGTTTTCACTGACTTTAACATTTATTCAAGTTTCGAAAAGGGCAAAATTAGTCCCTCTACTTTCGGTTTTCATATTTTGACCACAAAAAAGGTTTAAAATTGTTTTAAATTGCTTTTTATCCTTAAAATAGATCATAAAAGTTGTTCGGCTTAAAAATAAGCTATTCGAGCTTATTTTTGGCTTAACGGGCCTTATTGGGCCCGTTAAGGTCCGTTTAGCTTTCTAGAGGCCCGTTATAGTATTAACAAGTCTAAATGTTTCCAATAAGCTCATGTGGGTCGGTTTAGCTTTAAAATAAGCTCGGGGAGCTTATTATGGCTTATTTCGAGCTTATTGGGCCCGTAAGCCTAATAGCTTGGCCCAATATACCTTTTAGGGTCTTTAGGCTTTTACTAGATCATTTTTAACTTGAATTAGACCAATAATCTGTGTCACTTTCCAGCTTATTCAAAATAAGCTGATAAGCTTCTTATTGGGCCGTCTTAGGCCCGTTAAGGCCCGATAAGGGCTTTAGAGGTTCGGACTCAATTCTTTTGGGTCCAATGACCTCCCTAGGATTTTTAGAAGGCTTGTAGGCTGTTTAAGCTTTCGAATAGGCTGTGGGAGCTTATTCGTGGAGTATGGCTTATTTCGTGGACTCGGTAATGGGCTAGATGGCCCTCTTAGGTCCGTTGGGCTTAACGAAGCATGCCAAGGGTCCATTACGGTTCTTAGGTTCATATTAAGCTCATTGAGCCGCGTAAGCTCAGAAATAAGCTGTTTAAGCTTATTATAGCTCATGGGCTCGCGTTGGGCTCACGGTGATAAGCTACGAGTCCATTAAGGGCTCGGCTAGTTTCCTATAGGTAATTTCGGCTTCAAGAGAAACAATAAGCACCCTTAGCCCTTAAATAAGCTCGTAGAGCTTATTTACGAGCTGCCAACTTATTACCCGAGGCTTGTTGGGCCTGTTGGGCCCGGGCCGAGTACCCTTGGACTTTACACGAGTCCATCATGGCCCGTTGCTTCCCTTAGCCACTTACACGGTTGTTCGAAGGCCCTAGTGACAATATGCCGCGTATTCAACTTGTGTATACGTCGGGTTCCACATGCAAGTGTCCGTTAGGGTCGCAAGCGTATTTCTAAGCCACCTTAATTTGTTTACAACTAGAGTTTACGTGTAGTTATTTGATATTTTCGTGCCTAGGTTAATGATTACGTTTGAAGTCACTAGCTTGTCCCTCCCCATCATTGTTCATGCGTTTTAACGAGCCCTGCCCATACAATGAATAATACGCCACCATTAGGCCACGCACACTTTACATGTTACGCGGACCATATGTTTAACAAAATCAAAGGAAAAAGATATCATGAAGCGTAAAGGGTTGTTGTGACTTACAAAAGGTCCTAAAGATCGAGAGATTGAGGAGTGGACGTGTAAATCGCTAACCGTAGCGCGTATACCTCCTTGTGGATGTTTGTTGGCGGTTTGAGACTCGAACACAAGAGAGAATGAATGTTTAAGTGTTTATGAGTTTAAGAAAGGTTTAAGTGTATGTGTAAGGGCATATTTATAGGCAAGTGAGCTTGTTAGATTTCCTAGATTCTAAACTAACTAGAAAACGAGCCATATATGTGGTTTTTAGAGATCTCTAGTTACTTACACATGGTATTATGTTAAAACCACTAAGTACATGTATTAAATACCTAGGTGATGTACAAGATTTTTGCTTAGCTAGGAAATCTTATGGGTTGGTGTGTTGTTTCCTTGATACCGCGACTAAGGAAGAGCCGGGAATCAAAAGTGAGTATTAACCATTGGGTAAGGGACTAGTAGGAGACCATTAGGACATGTTTTAATGACTTAGGAGATGTACATGTACCCTTAAGTATCATTAGTTTGATTTGCTAGCTAGAAATCCACATGGGACGATTTGTTTATGGTTTACTTGTCCAATTTCAGAAACCAAGTGATATTAACGCAAGACATTTGTTAATTTTTGTGTCTAGGCGTTTAATACGGGTATTGGTTTGAGTCTAGGTAGTCTAGGTATTTTCGGGGTGCGTCCAATTGTTTTATCGCGAAACGTAACCCTTTTACGTGACCAATAAAAATAAAATACGCAAAGTACGTAATTATCTCCTAAATAATTATTTCTTACTTGGTTGATGTAAACTTTAATTTATTTGCTGACCGTTTACATTTAACGATTATTTTTAGTCTACGCGATTTAGCTTAAAGGTAAATATTAAAAGTAAACGCGTATCAGACAAAAAATAAACGGTGATCATTAATAGAGTCGTACAATGACATGAAAATGAGAAATGTTACATCTTTAGCGTTGGACAATTTTGTTATGGCGATTTAGAAGTGGTTTTTCATTCTAAGACATGTTACGTGCGTATTCTGGAAGGAGATGGTTTGCTTACAGGCGATCATGAATCAAATTTATATATTATCTCCATTTCTGACATGGCTGCTTCTTCACCCGTTTGTCTAATGTCTAAGGCAACTTCGACAAAGTCATGGTTATGGCACCGCAGACTTTCACATCTTAATTTTGGCACCATAAATGATCTTACCAGACTTGACTTGGTTGATGGTCTTCCAAAGTTTAAATATGGAAAAGATCAACTTTGTTCTGCTTGTGAAAGAGGAAAAAGCAAAAAAGCTTCTCATCCAGTCAAACTAATTCCAAGTGATCATTTCAAATTGGAATTACTTCATATGGATTTATGTGATCCAATGCTGGTAGCTTCAATCAATGGAAAGAAGTATATTCTTGTGACCGTGGATGATTATTCTCGATATACATGGGTTTACTTTCTTCATTCGAAAGATAAAAACCAGAGATTATAAAGAAGTTCAATGCTCAGCTCACTGAATTATAAAGCTAAAGTTGCAAGAATTCGACATACAATGGTACTGAATTCAAAAATGTAAATCTTAAAGCTCATTATGAAAAGTTAGGCATCATATAACAATTTTCAACTGCTCGAACACCTCAACAAAATGGAGTAGTCGAAAGGCGTAATAGAACTCTTGTTGAAGCTGCTCCGAACGATGCTACTCTTTTCTCGGCTTACTGAATTTCTTGGGCTGATGCAAGTGGCTACGCTTGTTTTACTAAAAATCGGTCTATTTCATACATGACAAAACAAAACACCTTATGAGTTATTACGTGGCAGAAAGCCGAATGTTGAATATTTTCATGTGTTTAGTTCATTGTGTTATCTAACAAATGATCGAGACGATCTTGGAAAAATGAAACGAAAAGCAGACATTAGGGTCTTTATTGGTTATTCAGAAACATCAAGAGGGTTTCGAATCTATAACAGACGCACTAAAAAGATTATGGAAACCATAAATGTCAAGTTTGACGAGCTCACAGCTATGGCTTCTGAACACGATTATTTAGAACCCGAGCTTCAACGATTCATAAATCATAATTCATCAGCAGAAGAAATGAATACTCCATCCAAAGAAGATTGGGATAATTTGTTCGGTCTAATGTTTGAAGAATATTTTGAGACGAAGACTTCTGATAAACCGACTTAAATTCATGAAGCATCACCTTCTACATCTTTAATTATTGTTGACGAACATGAGGCTCCTCCCATTGTCACTACATATGATGTACAAACTTCTCCAATCTATTTATCTGAGGCTGATGAATTCAATCAAGAAGATTCTGCTAATTTTGATGGCAATTCACAATTTGTTTCATATAATCCTCCAAGTCGTGAGGAAATTAAGTCATCAACAACGGCTCTAGAACCATCAAATGTGCAAAATTTCCACCAAGTACAACCCTCAACTCACATTTGGATAAAAGATCATCCTCTAGACCAAGTTATTGGTGACCCATCCAAACCTGTCATGACTCGCCAATGGCTACACACTGATTATGAGGTATGCATGTATGCATTAACTGTCAGCACTATTAAACCAAAGAATATCAAAGAAGCTATGGCAGATCATAGTTGGATTGAGTCAATGCAAGATGTGTTGAATCAATTTGAGAGACTTCAAGTTTGGGAACTCGTTTCACGACCAGAAGGAAAGAATATTATTGTTCTCAAATGGCTCTGGAAGAATAAATGTGATGCTGAAAATATTGTGGTTCGAAACAAAACTCGTCTTGTGGCAAAAGGATACAGGCAGGAAGAAGGCATTGATTTTGAAGAGTCATTTGCTCATGTTGCTCGTCTTGAGGCCGTTCGGATGTTTATTGCTTATGCTGCTCATAAGAATATCATTATCTTTCAAATGGATGTTAAAACGGCTTTTCTCAATGGTCATTTGAAAGAAGAAGTTTATGTCAGCCAACCTGAAGGGTTTATTGATCCAGAATTCCCAGATCACGTTTATAGGTTGAAAAAAGATCTATACGGTCTTAAGCAAGCACCTCGTGCATGGTATGACAAATTGTCTTCTTTTCTAATTGAACATGGTTTCACTAAAGGTATTATTGACCCGACTTTATTCACACGACGTCACGGGGGAGACATATTACTTGTTCAAGTTTATGTTGACGACATTATTTTTGGATCAACAAATCCAGATTTTTCAAAACGTTTTGCAAACCTAATGAAAAATAATTTTGAAATGTCAATGATGGGTGAACTAAAGTTCTTTCTTGGACTTCAAGTTCATCAATCTCCCCGTGGCATATTCATAAGTCAGTCACAATACGCGATTGAATTGTTAAAGAAACATGGTCTGGATGAGTGTGTCTCCATGAGCACACCTATGGCAACTGAGAGGCTGGATGCTGATTTACAAGGCACTCCTACTGATCAAACGACTTATCGTCGCATGATAGGAGGGCTTATGTATCTAACAGCCAGTCGTCCAGACATTGCTTTTGCTACTTTTGTATGTGCTCGTTATCAAGCACGTCCTACGGTCAAACACCTCAAAGAGGTTAAACGGATCTTTCGGTACCTAAGACAGTCCTATAACATGGGACTATGGTATCCGAAGGATTCCGGATTTGAACTAATTGCATATTCAGATGCGGACCATGCAGGATGTAAAGATGATTGTAAAAGCACATCAGGAGGATTGCAATTTCTAGGTGGAAAGCTCGTAAGTTGGAGTTCGAAGAAACAAGATTGTACTGCGATGTCTACTGTTGAGGCTGAATATGTTTCCTTGTCTGCATGCTGTGCACAAGTCATTTGGATGCGTACACAACTACTAGACTATGGATACAAGTACAACCGGATTTCGATGTATCGTGATTCCAAGAGTGTCATTGCTATCTCATGCAACCCAGTCTAACATTCTAAGATAAAACACATAGACATCCGGTATCATTTTATTAAGGAACATGTTGAGAAGGGTACTGTGGAACTTTACTTTGTCGGGACAAAATACCAACTTGTGGATCTATTTACTAAAGCTCTTCCAAAATAACGCTTTGAGTATCTAGTTCATTGCATTGGTATGAGATGTATGACTCCAACACAGTTGGAAAGCCTGACAAAGTCATCTTCTTGAAAAGATCATACATAAAAAACATGTAAATATATTTTTCAAAAACAAAAGAAAAAATTGAAAAATACAAAAATTCAAAAAGATTTTTCAGATTAAATAAATAAAAAAATAAAAATAAATAATAAAAACATAATTTAAAGATCACATGATTAGATTCATGATTTCAAGTTTTTATAAAAAACTTTCAATTGAAAATACGGAATCATAATCTGAGGGGGAGTAATTGAAAAAATTTCATTCATATACATCAGTTCGGAAATAAAATAAAAACAATGATCTCTCAAATAAACTGAATTTGAAAAATGCTATATTTTCAAGGGGGAGTTTTTATTTTAAACTCAAACATCTTCATTTTCGGACTACGTGCTTAGTATGATTTCATTCCAAGGGGGAGTTTTTGATAGCATTGGTCAACTTTTGAAAAGTCATCATTATTCGAGGGGGAGTTTTTGAAAATTTTGAAAATCAAAATTCGAAAAATAAATGAGTTAAATCGAAAAAGAAAACTACAGGGGCTAAAAGTGTCATTTCTCAAAAATTGATATTCGGTTACTATAAAAGGAAGGAAAAATTTTCTTTTTACTTTTTATGTTCACCGAGTCAAATTATCGAGTTTGAAAAGAAAATCAAAGAAAGATTTCCGAGCTTATTACAGCGATTCCAACTACTTTTCTTTCTTAAACGTAAGTTGATATGAGTTTTGATTCAGTTCTAAGCTGTTTTGAATTATCGAGTTTAAACTCGGTACGGATAGGGATTCCGAATTTGGGATTTATCAAACTTTTGATAATTGATTAGATCAAAGACGATAATAATAAATGATTATGTAGAAATAGATGAAATAGATCATAAACTCGATGCTGATAAAGAAACTCGGATGGGTGTGATGTTTATCGAGTTTGTTAATTATCGACTTTGATTTGGTTTTTAATTTTTGGAGTCTGAATAATGATAATAAAACATAAACGGATCGAGTTTGGTTTTTCATAAGTTAAAGGGATTCATCTTTTATCTCTATTGTGTAACTCAGTAAACGACAAAAAGTCAAACTCGGTAATATCAAAAAGTCAAATTCAATGAAGTCAAAAAGTCAAAAATCAGTACAAATATGATTCGTGGTTAAATGAATGCTTTTGATGCTTAATGCTCGAATGTCTATGGAACAAAATGATCAGTTTCTCATGATTGTGTATAACGGAAACAAGTTTTAATGAATTCTAAGCTATGGGTCAATATGTCTAATTCATTAATTGTTTAAGTGGTCTAAGGGTCATTCCGGTATCGACCGTTTCTGCAATCACAGAAGAGGAGTGCTGACTTTAGTGACCATTAGTTTATTGATTTAGATGTGTTTGTCTACAATTGTTTAGGATTCAATGACAAAAATTGAAAGTGGAAAAGTTTTTTATTAACCTTGAATCTGAAAATCCAAGGTCGCAATTGTTAAGTGAGGTTAAGTCATGTCCGGTTTTGGCCGTTTTCCTCCCCCTGCAATAAAAACAGAATATTTGTGAGGAGTGAAGTGACTTAGTGACCAGTATCTTCTACAGTTTAGTGGATTTGTTATTGACCTTGATTCTAATATATCATATATAAAAAGAAAAGTTTTCTTCTGTCAAATGATTTTTTGGAAAAAGTTAATCAAAATCTATGGATTGTGACAAAAAAGATGTACGCTTACACAAAAATGGTTTAAGAAGTTGTATGATATCTTCTTTTAAATTTCACTAAGAAGATTCTTGATTTCAAAAATCAAAACAGCAGAAATCTCTTCAATCATTCAATGAAAAGAGTAGCATGTCAAAAAAAAAAAATATGGTCAGGATATATAAAAACAGACAGAGAAGGAGCTAAAATCCCATACGCGAAAAAGCAAATGCGAAAATGTGTGTTCGAAAAAGGGGGGAATTGTCAGAACACACCAGGAAAAGGAAAAATTCAAAGCGGAAAAAATCGAATGAAAGCGTGATGAGCAGGGCAGTGTGCTAAGAAAAGCAAGTAGCGAGGCAGCCAGATGGGGTGGTGAGGGCAGGGCACAACTGAGGTGGGTTGGCGGGGTGGGAAGGGGGAAGGGAGGTATGTGGGGCGAGTTGAAGTAATTGGCCGAGGTGGAGAAGGGCATTAAGAAAAACAACGAGGGGAGGTAGCGTGGGAGGGGAAGGAGACAAAGTATGACAGTGCATTATTAGAAGGATTTATTGGTGTTGTTTAACTTGGTGGGTAACAGGATTCGTGGTGTGTCTTGGGTTAATTTGTATGTTTCTTGATTCATTTAGGTTAATTCATTTCATGGACACAGGGTATGTTAGGAACAACAATCATGCTGTACATCTTGAATTGTTCATTAAGTTGTGTTGTTTTTTTTTTACTTGTTATATATGTATTATCTTTAGTGTAATACTTGGTAGCCAGACGTAACTGGTGTCTCCGTTCTTCCCTTCAATAGCAACACAAATAAGCCATCTTCTCATGTGCATAGTACAAGAGGTGATCTTGATACATGTGAAATGCCCACCCAAAAGTAAGATACTAACGAATATCATCCAATGCGATCCAATATATTACAATTCATATTGGTTGCTTTTTACCCTCTGTACCATGTAGTCTATATGGCACAGTTCTGGGCATAACTCGGGGAAGGAAGACGGATCTAAGTAATTGGCTCACATTTGATGCTTTGACTAGACAGAATCTTTCCCTCTTCACAACTGGAGACTATCAGGACAATACTTGTTCCTCCACATCACCGACAAGCAAATGCCGACAATGCATGATAGCTATTAACACCACCCAACATTTTTTTAATAACATGCTGTTTCCCCATTCAATAATACCATAATTGGGCTTTTATTAGAATAAGAGCTGAAGACGTCATCAAGTCTTTAAACCACTATTACCAAAAGTGGTATTGGTCCCACCAAAAATGTGAGACTCATATACCTATAGTCACCCACGCAAAAACAGTATCTGTTTACAAAAGGACCGCGCGACCGAGAGGACTACCTACAGTCACGCTTACGAGTAGTCCACTTGATATTTCGCCTAATTGTATACTATTTTACCCTGGGGGGAGGGATTTTTGCCTAATAAAAACCAATACAATGCCAACCTAATATAAAAAGGGGTTGTGCATATTTTGTCCATCGTAGTGCAGAAAATGATTGCCACCGCCAACACATCCCGCACAAAACCGATAAAACAACCTACAAGGAAACGGGTACAAAGCTCCAAAAGAGACCCGATGCCCGCCTCCGACATATCCACATCTAGCCCCGCCTGCACACGCTCCTACACCATCACACACATTGTCAAAGCACATGAAATTCCACCCGTCCCAATTGGCAAGCCAAACAAGTCCCGGGGGCCAATACAGTGACAAGTTAACATCTCCCAGATTATCAAAGGCAATTTTGAAGTAGTTACAGCTCCAAGGTAGACCGACTTTAAGTATGAACAAAAACAGACGCGTTAGAGAAAGTGTCACATGCGCTCACAGCTTTATCGTCAGCACAATCACCCAGTTGATCACAAGCTAATTCTTCAAACTTACTTTTTAAAACCACAGCTTGGGCTGAGAAACTACAAGGACTATTTCTTGCCAACCACTCCCTACTTTTAAACAAAACAAAAATACCCGCACCGTTCTAAAACGCAACTACCTAACAACCAACAGAACTCATAGTTCCCCCGCCAAAAAACAAAAACCCAAATCCTAAAATTTACCCCCAAGCCCCGCTCCCTTTTAAACTCTCAATTTCGTTCGTTACACTCGTTCCCACTCACCATCAACCACGTGGCTGCACTTATTGGCTTTGCCCACCATCACACTTATGACCAACGGCTACAAAATTGATTTCCAAGAAAGATCGATGGTTGAGATTTAAAGGAAGCCCCTAGAATCCTTTCCCTCTCTTCACCTCTCCTCTATAAATAGCACTCTAGGACTTCATATTTGAGTAGTTAATTTTCTGTTTTAAAACATTACTTTGTAATTTTCCCGCATTAAGCAATTCTATTTTACTTTAAGCATTTAAGCTTTTAAGCTCTTGTAAACATTTCCTTTAAACTTGTACTCAATCAATTTAGCAATTTCATTCAGTTTTTAAGCTGCTTGTGTTCTTCGTTTTCAGTTTTAAGCAAATTTTCTCAATTAAGCTTTCAATAAGCTCATGTGAGCTTATTACTTTTCATAAGCTCAAAATTAGTTATACTTCTGTTTTTTATAGCTTCATTCACTCCTTCTCATCAATTTACATCAAATCATGTCATTTAAGTTCATTTGATTCAAGTTTGAAGGTTCAAGGAAGAAATAAGCTACTTATAGCTTATTAAGCTAAGAGCTTTGGTTTAGAAGCTTTGGAAGCCCATAGGTGTAAAATTTGAGCCACTCACTCTACTAGAGTGGCTCTAGTTCTGAGACTCCACTATTTTCAGGTTTTACTTCTTTAGATTCAAAGTAGCTTACAAGTAGCTTTTATATTTGCTTATTGCTCATCAAGCTTTGTTAATTTTCTTCATTATATTGTTGTTAAAGTTTGTTATTAGCTGTCTTCAGTTTTCATAAGATTTAGTTGAGATAATCTCATTTAATTTTCAAATTTTGTCATAATAGTAGTTAAAGCCTAGTAGAGTAAGTAACCTATTTCTCCTAATAAGCTACTAATTTTACAGCTTAAATAGCTTCATTAGTTTAGATATAGTAGAAGTAGATATAAGGTTTCAGCTATTTTAGTTTTAAAATAGTTTTTAAGTACAACTTAGTTTTGACATTTACAATAAGAGAGTGTTTGGTTTAAACTGTTTTTGACCACTAAAGTCAACACAATCCCTCCTAATGACTAGGATTGAGTTGATGTTTAAAAACATAGTTATGAAGTTTTAGATAGAATTTAGAAGTTAGTAATTAGAGTTACAAAGTTTAGAATCTATAAATCTTGTGCCAGCACCAGGGCATTTTAGAAAGTGAAGTGGTTTAGTTTTAAGAAATTTTAAGCTTTCTAGTGTTCCACATTGTTTAAAGCAAGCCAAGTTACAAGTATTCAGTATTTTACAAAGTTTTTTCCGGTTTCCATATTTAGAGCCTATCGTAGGGTGTTGGTTATCTTATAGGTTTGGTTGGTCAAGTGCATCAGCAACAACAACCAATGCTGTTGTTGCTGTACTCTTTTCTAGTTGTCTCAAAGATTTAAAGATTAGGATATAGAATTTAGCATTAAAGCGCAAGGTTTTAGAACCCATGTAGTTTTTTAAAACCTACTTTAAGTGTCATTATCAAGCTTTTAATCTAGCTTATTTTTCCTGCAAAAAGTAGTACAACAGTGCCTTAGAGTCTAGCTTAATTTTCTTATTGGATTCTTATTTTTAGTAGGAATTTTTAGAAATCTGTTATCCAGGTTAGGTTAATAAACATAGCATAGCTTAGATTCAAAATTCCAGCTTTTTAGGTTCACTGATAAGTTCTTTAGCTTATTAGCAAAAGCTTATTTCAGTTTAAGCCTTAACCTTACAACTTTTAAGGTCATTTTTCTTGTTAATTTTGTTAACACTTAGATAATTTTTGTTTAGATATCTTGAGTATACATCTTATTCTATAAGTAGCATCTTTTAGTTTCCATTTTCATTTAGTAATAAGCAAAAAAATAAGCCAAATACTAGATAAGCTCATAAACCTCTACTTTCTGTGAACAGGAACTAAGGGCTTATTTTCTAGCTTATCTAGTTGTCTAAAGTAGAAGTTGCTTTTATTAAAGTTGTAGAGATTAAGCTCTTTAACAAGTTTGTAGTTTTAAGTTTTTGCTAATTCTCAATTTTTAATAAGCCAAAAATAAGCTAGAAGCGTAGGGTCTATTTTGTAATTTTCTCAAAGTTAAAGGGTACCCGTTTTCATTAAAGTGTAAATTTCCTATAGTTTCCCCGCCTACCCTTTATTTTCTTTAATTACACTTTATACCCTGTCTTTTTAGAATAAATAAAATAGTTTTATAATTTTTGATATTAGTTTTTGATAAACTAGGTTTAAACAACTTTTAATTGATAAAAGGTTTAGGGTTCCATTAGAGTTTTAACAATTCGGGCTTTTTGTTCTCCGATTAATTTTACCGCGACCTTTGTAGTTTATAAAAACCATTTTTTCTTATTTTACTAGTGAAATTTGTATTTTCTAGGAATTAAAATAGACTTTAGTTAATTCATTTTTCTTAGAAAAATCATAAAAAATAGAAAAACAGTTGAAAAATTAAAATTCTTTTTGCATTAATTTTCATTTTAAATCTAGTATTTTTGAAACTAAACGAAAAGAGTTTAGTGTTAATTTTTAAGAAAAAGTTTATTTTTTATATGATTCCATTAAATCTTAAAAACTCAATAAAAAATAACAAAAATTACATAAAAAATTCTAATTCTTTTTCCTAAAATTTTCAATTTTAAGAATATATGATTTTAATATTGAAATTGGTTTACACATACGACCGTGTTTTAGATTTTAAACTTCCAGTTTTAAAAACTCGCGTTTAATTCGATGTGTGCATTTAATTTTCGTGCTAGTTAATTGTTTTTTTTTAATCCTTGCTATTACATTTGTAGTATAATCAACAAATCAAATATCCTTTATCATTCTAAGCTCGAATCCGAATATTCCAAATTCTCAATTCACCCTTTACGTTTGGGACACTGACCCTGATTGTGAAACATACTTCCCCGGATAAAAATATACGGATTTTGGGTTTCTTTTGTGAGTTTTGTTACCTATATTATTTCTCTTTGGTTGAGAAGGATTTTGGAGGTGAAATTCTTACGGGATATATGTGCTATTGGTATAATATATTTGACTACCAACAAACTTTTTGGCGCCGTTTGCCGGTGGAGTCTCGTGAAACGAGATGTTGAAGAGTATTTCGTCGCAGTAGAGATTTGAAGATCCTCCCATTGGAAGTTATTTTGCTATTGTTGCTATAAAAATATAAAACGTCATTAATTCGATTCACTATCGGAATTAAGTAAAAAACTATACCAGTTAAATAAACATTTGGATCTTGATACCATCTTTAAACCATTCCAAAAAACAACAAAACCAAATCGTGAAGTACGTGCGAGGTACGACGGACCTTTAAGTTTACAAACTAAAGTTGAGGATCTTTAAGAAAAGTGCATACTTATACTCTAAGCCATTCATTGCTGGCTCGCTAAGCTTTCCCCGCTCACCTTGTGTCGTATTCTTAGGAGGGGACTTATGGGGGGTGCATGTGAAGCTTTAAAAATCGAATTACCAAAAAGATTTTTTGTAGATTCATTCCGTTATTGAAAAAAAACTAAAAAAAATTTGTAAGATCTCCCCAAAAATAATCTTCTTTAATCTCAAATTCTGACTTTCTCTTATTTTGCATGTAGGTGCATGCGCACGTCCGCCTTCTCCTTGGAATATACTATTCCAAGAAGAACGTGAATAGCCGACGATCTCGACACCGACAAAGAGGCAAACCCCTCTCATTTGGATCCGATTCGCAATGGCGACGACCGACCTATGGCCGAGCAACTCCAAGACTCCCACCGGGGGGTTTTGAAAGTGCTATAGTTGTACGATAATTATTGCTCGAAACCTTCGAACTTAAATCCGCCCTCGATTAAGTTTGGTTCAAAAGCCGAATTTTTTCGAGGAGGTAATGATGTGGAGCCCTCGATAGCTCATATCCGTCATTTCTAGAGGCGTAACGAAACAACCAAAGTAAAAGAAAAAAGACCCGGAATGTTACCTATACTACCACCATTAAACTTCTTTCTCTTTCCATTTTGCACTTGATGGTGTAGCCAATACGTGGCTAGAAAAAGAACGCACCCAAATTTCCCTATTCCTCTTACATGGATTACATAGTTGCTAAGTTCGAATTAAAATTTTTTCTTCCCACCTTCTAAAACCACCAATCTTCGGAACGAGAATTACAATTTTCGAGTTCAAATTGCTCAAGAATCATTTTCTCCGAAGCCTTGGGGCGGTTTTAAGGAACCTTCCTTAGAAGATGTCCTCAGCCATGGTTATTTATCACTCATGCACCAATTAAGATACATTTTATAATTCCTTGTAGCTATAATGATCAAGATTCTCTCTTTAATTCGAGCTGCCTGTGGAAATTTTTCTTCTACAAAAGTCTCAACGAAGGTTACTATCATAGAGAACAAAGCAAAGGTTTAGATGTTCACGGAATCCCAGTGAGTTCGAGTGAGTTACGAATGCTCCCCTTCTTTCTAATTCTCATCTAACTTTGAGTTTCAACAAATGGCGGCGGCATTAGAGGATAAGATGACCTTAACCTTCTAAGAGAATGAATGAATGAGTATGAAAAACAGGAGTGACAGCTTTGTGCCTACTCCCGTTCCGATCAAAGCGGTTGAGGAATAGGTGTACCACTTGGATGGTAACAAAAATATTCATAACATAATTGTAATATAGTGCCCAATGACTAGGAGGAGTACGAAAGCCGCCGGTTTATTATCTGATAAATTTTCAAACAATTTCAACCAACCGCTTCGGTGGGTAAAATTGTGTTCAAAATGAAATTCCCGATGGTACCCGTCCTCCCAAACTTAGCAAACCATACTCACCCGCACCTGGTTTTCCACCCCTTCAAACCAAAGGTTAAACCACCAAATCAGGGAATATCTCCCTCATTCAAATGGTAACTTACCATAAACCATCCACAAAATTTCTCAAATTATGATGCCTGCTAAATCTATTGGATAATTTCAAGAAAACCACCGAGGGTGAGTGATTGCAGGCTAGAGAAACCATATCACCAATTATGAAAGCGATGAGAATTTAGGAGTGAAGTATCAATGCTTACTATAACCAAAACCAAAGTTCAACTCTAGTTAAAAGGAAATTCAAGAATGAGTTGAAAACTCCAACATAAGGTCTTTTTCGTTGAGATCAACAAATGAAATTTCAAAAGACAATTTGCAAAACATGTTTGAGTGGTTTCGTTTCCAAAACCAAAGCAGCCTTCAACTTCATAACTTCAACTTCCTATGGGACCTACCACTTTATACCAAGTAATCCCGTTCACGAGTAACCCAAGGGGTGAAGCTATGAGCCATTACGACTCGAAGTGGACTTTCTTACACACCGGTTCCACCAATTCCACCACCTCTTTATGATGAGAATGAACCTTTGACTGAGAAGGAAACCGAGGTGACCAAGGATAAGTGCGTTCTCCGAGACACCAAAGAACATTCCAACCTCGGATTATCCAAAAATCTCAATGGAATGCCGGTTAAACCGAAGTGAGATCCAATTCTCCTGATTCCGTGCTTCTGCTCAAGTTAAGGTTAATTCTCCATCATCAAAAGGAATCATTCTCAAAGAGAACCCTCTTCCATACCTTCAAGGGAAGGAGGCGTGGAAAAGTAAGAGATACGGAAATGATAAAGGCAAATCCAAAAATGTTGGGAAAAAGAATCGACAAGAAGATTCATGGGGGACATTACTTTTGGCAGATGCTATTGAATTATTTAATGACCTAAGTAAAATCAGAAGTAATTAAAAAGCCTTGCTGACAAACACCAAGACAAGTTAGATTTGAGAAAAGCAAAGACACCAATGACTGCTAATTTTTCCGCGGTCATTCGCTCAAAAAGCATCCCGTAAAGCTTGGTGACCCGGGTCGATTTTCTCATTCCTAGTGGTTTTGGGTGGAATTTGATAAACACTAAGCTCTAGCGGATCTAGGTGCAAGTATAAATCTCATGTCCCTGCTATTTTGGAAAAACTTGGACTTTCCGACCCTTACAAGTACTAAAATGTTCTAGAATTAGCCGACCCGAACGAATTTCTAAACCTCTCGGATAGCCGAAAATGTGTTCGGTTAAAGGTCGGAAAAATTTCTACTTCCCCGTCTATTTTGTGATTCCTAGACTTTGATTCAGACCCATCGTGATCCTTTGATACTTGGTAGACCCTTTCTAAGAACCGCACGGGTCTTTAAATTGATGTTCACTGGAAGAGTTTAGTGATAAGGATGGTTTTGGCAAAGAATTATTTTTAAACCGATGGTATCGAAGATAATGATTCAATCTCTAATGATCTAGATGATGGACCGTGTCAAAGAGTGTTTTGTGAACCTTAGAGTAATGATTATCCACAACAATCTGCTATGTTTGATGAATTTGAATCGCTTCTGGGGGAATATTTAATTAAACAAAAGGAAGAACTTAAGGGAATTGTTCTTGACCCAGTTTGCTAGAAGAAGGTTTGTTTAGCAAATTTAGGATCAAGTTACAATCACTAGCCAAGGAAAGATTAATTCATTTTCGAAAAAAGCTTCCATAAAGTGCAAATTTCCACACATTTTCCCAAACAATAGGATCTTAGGACTCTTTCAAAATGGGTAATGAGATCTTATATTCTATTCCCAACAAAGAATTAGACAAAGAGATTTCTATTTCCAATCCCAAAAAGAGTCACAATTGGAAAAGATTGTAATTCCGTACTTGTG
This sequence comes from Tanacetum coccineum, assembly GCA_026074375.1. Classification (NCBI taxonomy): domain Eukaryota; kingdom Viridiplantae; phylum Streptophyta; class Magnoliopsida; order Asterales; family Asteraceae; genus Tanacetum; species Tanacetum coccineum. Next base: position 46,192 of record BQNB010032884.1, read on the forward strand.
ATTGATTTTCAAAGTTTCAAGACTTTTCAATCCTCTCTTTGAGAAACAAGATGACTTTTCCCCCCTCTAGAAAGGACGAGTCAACTCTTAATTAGGAAACTCTTAAAGGATATTAACCTCTTTTTTGGAAAATGTACGAGAAATCATTTCTAATGAGGTATCTAGCATAATTTCTCCTAAGATTGATGTTAAAACCATTGTGTCTTTCTTTGCCCCAATTGGGAATTGTGTGAGAAAATGGGCAACAAGTGAGGTTGAAAAAGATAATGTTGAGGTTAAAAATGATAGTGAAAATGTTTTGGGAATTCATGATAATGAGGAAGAGGAAATTGCCTTCCTAGATAGTTTACTTGAAGATGAAAATTTCTTTGAAATGAATGATAAAAAGGTTGAATCTTTTGAAAGAAAGACAAAAGAGGTTTTTGAAACAAAAGTTGAACCTGAGAAAAAGAAAGAGTTACAAGTTTTTCATCCCGACATTGAAATACTTGACCATTTGGAGACTACCTCTTATGTCGGGAATGATTATGTGTTTTATGAGGATTTTAATCTTGTGGATATGATATTCCCCATGAACATTCAGGGAAAGATTTTTGACCCGGGGATTTATCATTTTGAGAATAATGCTTTTCAGAACAAGAGTTCAAAAGAGTTAGCTCCATCTAAAGCTCTTTTGACTCTTGATGTTTTTGACCCTCTCCACCCACCCTTACTGGACTTTAATGTGACCAAAGCATTTTCGGGGTTCACATTTTCTATTATGAAAATCTTTTCTAAAAAGTTTGTTGAACCCGGAATCAAAAATGTTTCGGTATATCTTTCATCCTTAGTTTGGGGAGGTTGTCATCTTTTGAATTTTCTTCACCATTGCTATTATCCACCATAAGAACCTAGTTTGGGGAAAGAGTCAAGCGAAGGGGACTCTATAATAAACAAGCGCTTCGTGGGAGGCACCCCATGCTTATCCTTTTATTTTCTTTTTATTTTCTTTTTCTTTCTATTTTCTTTGTTTCCCCAAGGACAAATTAATTCGGGGGCGAGTATAGCTTGTACTCGGTTAACAAAAACTAAGCCGTTTTAGAGATATTTTGAGCTAACAATGTAAAAAGAGAGGAAGCTTGTTCTTTTTCGTCTCTTGTTGGTTGTTTGTGATTTTTGTCTAGGTTTTCCGGATTTTGGAAGCTTCATGGTTCAATATTGTGGAAGGACAAAGCAATTCCCACAATTTCCATCGATGGTCTCCAATCTTCTCTTCATAAATAAGGAAATCTCTTATCCTTGTCTTTATCGAACTAACATCTATTCTTTTGGCATGACCATAGAATTTTTGTTAAAGATTCCTTTTGACCCTTATTTTTAAACTTTGAGGACAAAGTTTCATTTTAGTTTGGGGAAGGATATCTTCGATATTGACTTGCACTTCACGCAACCTTGTTTGAACCTTTTTGAATTACCTTTTTGTGAAAAAAAAAAGTGAGAAATTTTAAATTTTTGCTTACAAGAAAAGCTCAAAAGAAGCTTAGTTTGGAAAAAAACACCACTTTTTGGTAGTCCGTTGGTGAGAAATAGGAGTTAATTTTGACTTGACCGGGTGAAAATGCCCTAGCTAGTTCTTTAACCTACCTTTTGTGGGGCCAAGCTTTCACAAATCCTATTGCTTTGGATTTTAAAATGTGAAGAACAAGAAATGATGTAGTTAAATATAAGTGTATTTGTTTAAGCAAGGTTTATTTGGAAAACCTAAAGCTTATATGAATGATTTGTGTCTTTTTACTCCCACAAGCTCTTAACACACTTAATCATACGTGCTCTTTTTAATTTAGCTAAGTCAACCAATGTCTTTAGAAAAAGTCTTACATTTTGAAAAAGAATTCATTTTAATATGTAAGTAAGATTTTTGGTTTCAAATTTATAAGTTGATTTTCTAAAGTGAAATTTTTCCATTCATCAAAAAGATAATTATAATTCGTGCCAATGAAGCATTCGGAAAAAAAATAGAATAACAAAAGCTATATGTAGTTTTTAATCGTTGGCGAAAAGTAGAATAAGAAAAGCTATAAGTAGTTTTTAATCGTTGGCGTATTCCATGTTGCGAGAAAGACTCGGATGGGGTCGCAACTAAGGATTAAAACTATGTACGTAGGATCAAAGTTCGTAGGCATTATCCACTAGGGTGCGCGGCCATAGTGATGATTGCAATAAGGAACTTGATTATAGGCTTTGTAGGAAAAGTCGTTGTGGATAACCTACAATCGTTAGCAGCGGAGTGGGGGTTCGAACTAAGAACACCAGGTGTTGTTGCGATATCCTAATTGGGAGAAGGCCTAGTAGGGAGTTCGATAAAACTCAAGAACAACTTCCTATTGCAAAAAAAAACAAATATATTGTACATGGAAATAAATAATGAATGGTTAATAATTTTCAATTTTTTTTTCACAATCAATTTATCAAGTTTTGTTTTCCGAATCGATTTTAGCTTTGAGTCGAGATTTATCTATCGTATTAACATTGAGCTCACAAGGCTTATTTGTAAAGCTAGATGAATTTAACTATGAAGATAAATTGTCTATGGTTGGGTTAAAAAGATGTACACACATCCTTACAATCATTACATTTATACTGGGAGTGAAAAGTTAATAGTTTTAAGTATAAGAGCTTAATCATTTGGACTTATTATTGCAATGATCTTGTTTAATAGCTTTGTTTAGTCTAGTGAAAGTCAAGGATGACGAATTTTTCCTCTTTTGTGCTCTATAATCGGGAGTAGCTATTTTAATGAGCCTAAAAGTTGCAACTTGCAACTGATAGCCATTAACGTGTTTTTAAAGAGGTTTAATTGTGTTAAAATGTGAAAGTTTGTATTGTTCTCAAAATGGTGATTCTTTAATGATGAAAACAAGGGCATTTTGGGAAACTTGCTAGTTTACATAGTCGTAAAGTAAAATTAAAATTTGCGTAAAGGACACGAACAATCACTTTAGATTGGGTATTTGATATGTGCTTAATTGTTACATTTAATACCCGGGATTTTGCCTATTTAAAAGCCATAAACAATGCCAAAGAACTAGAAAAAATGTGTGCTTTTATCGTCCAATTGATGCAGGAAAAGGATTGAAATGACAAAAGAAGCTAAAACAGTCAAAAAAACCGACAAAGAAGATGATGAAAAGGACAAAAGACAAGAGCAAGTGTGAAGAATACAGCAGGAATTCAACAGCGTTTAGCGACACAGCAAGAAAGGCAGTCAAAGCAAAATAATAAAGTCAAGGACCATTAGTGACAAGTGTGCAAAGATTCAAGGGCTGTTTTGAAGTTTTTTAAAGATTCTGGGTCAAAATGCCAAAGAGAAATGTGGTTTTATAAAGAAGTAACAGAGAAGGAAAAAAAACACAAGGGCTGTTTTTGCCATTTCTATACTCTATTTATAACTAGAAATGGGCGGATACAAAGACTAAGGAGAGTTTGCCAACAACACTCCAAACTTTTTGAACTGAACCCGCTTTTATCGTAACAACCCTAACAGCCCTAACAACCTAACAACTTTTCCCGCCAAATTTCTACACAAACCCAAATCGCAATTTCTCCCACCCCGCTCCTCTATAAACAATCAAATTTGTTCATACTGCCCTACCCCAATTCACAATTGTGGTCAAGCAAACACGTGTAATCCATTTATTGGTCTTAACACCTCATCTTTCTTCAAACGGCTAAAATGATCCCTCAAATGATCAACGATCGAGATTAAGGTAGCTTCATGATGAAACTCTTCCCTCCTCTTTCCAAATTCTCTATAAATAGCACTTAGGTCTCATATTTTTAGGGGGTTTTTTTCTGTTTTAAATTTTCAATTTGTAATTCTCTTGTAATAAGCATTTTACTTTAAAATTTTTAGCAAATTCGTCTTAAGCTCTTGTACTCTCTTCCTTCTTTCTTGTACTTCATTAGTTGTGAAATATCAATTTAGTTTACAAGTATTTGTTCATTTTGTTTTCAAGTTGATTTTATCAAATAAGCTCTAAATAAGCTCGTTTGAGCTTATTCTTTCTCATAAGCTCAATTTTAGTCAAATACTGTTTCTAAAGCATTCATTAACTCAGCTTTACTCATTTACATCTAATCATGTCCATTTGAGTTTAATTGTGTTCATTTTGGAAGATTAAAGGAGAAATAAGCTAATCTAGCTTATTGAGCTTAAAGCTCTGGTTTAGAGGCTTTGGAAGCCACTTAGGTTCATAATTTGAGCCACTCACTCTACTAGAGTGGCTCTAGTTCTGAGACTCCATAACTCTCAGGTTCTCTTCTCTTAGATTCATTTTAGCTTAAATTTGAGCTTTTACATTAGCTTATCTCTAATCAAAGTTAGCTTTAATTTTCTTCATGATCATGATTGTTGAGGTTTGTGTTAAGTTGTTTTAGGTTTCATTAGAATAGAATTTGGATAATCAAACTTTTCTTAAAATTCTGTCATAGTAGTAATATAAGCTACTAGAGGAACTAGCTTATTATCACCAATAAGCTAGGCATTTTAAAGTTTAAACAGCTTTCTTAGGTTAGTTTAAATAAGAGTAGCTATAAGGTTTTAGCACTTAAGCTTTTAAAATAGATTTTAAGTAGATTAAAGTTTAGACAGTCAACTTAAGGCAGTGTTTGGATTAGGCTAAATTTGACTCCTAAAGTCAACCTTAGCCTGTCAAACTCTTTTCTCTAGTTGTGTTTAGTAATTTCATTAAGTTTAGATTAGTTTCTAAAAGTTAGTAAGACAAATTTAAAAGTTTAGAGCTTATAAGTCTTGTGCCAGCACCAGGGCAATTTTCAAGCTGTAAGAGGTTTAGAATTAGGGATTTTAAAAGCAATTTAGAGTTCAAGGTTGTTTAGTGATTACTCAGGATCATTTAGTTAAATGTTAGCTCTAAAACTTTAGCCTGCATTTTAGTTAATACCAAGTGCATCAGCATAAGAGTGTATCAGCAACAACCAACAACACTTTGATCCCTAGCTTAATCTACTTATTGAATTTTCATTATTAGTTAGAATTTTGCAAAAGCTTTTATCTAGGTTAACTCAAAGTAAATTGTTTAGCTTATTTTCAAAAATTCAGCTTATAAAGTTCAGTAATAAGCTTTTTAGCTTATTTGAAAAAAGCTAAAAGACTGTTTCACTATAAACTTGCACTTTTTCATTCTCATTTTCTTCCTAAATTTGTTAAACATAGGGTAATTTTAGTGTAAATCCACTTAATACACATCTTAAACTAGAATAAGCTTCTTTTAGTTTTAATTTTCATCAAGAAATAAGCTCATAATAAGCTCAAATCCAAAAAGCTTGTCAAAAGCCTAGTTTCTGTAACAGGGAAATATTTGCTTATTTTGTAGCTTATTGAGTGGCTTAAAGTTAGGAGTGCCTTCATTAAAGTTGTTAGGAATAAGCCCCTTAGCAACTTTGTAGTTTTGAGTGTTAGCTAAAAAGCACTTTTGAATAAGCCAAAATAAGCCAATATCGTAGGGTCTGTTTTGTCAAATGCTGATAGTTTAAGGTTACCCGTTTACATAGTAGTGTAAATTTTCCATAATTCGCCCGCCTACCCTTTAGTTTAATTTCTTTCAGTTTCTACCCTATCTTTCCTAGTTAAATAAAATAGATTTAAAATTTAAAAAATAGTTTTTATAAAATTAGGGTTTTTGTTTTAATTGCAAAAATTAGAGCTTAATTAGTTTTTAAAATTTAGGGCTTTTTGTCCTATTTGATTTCTGCACTATTGAAGTTTATAAAAAACATTTTTCCATATTTTTCTCATTAAATTTGAATTTTCTAGAAATTAAAATAGAATTTAGTTAATTCCTTTTTCTTAGATAATTCATAAAAAATAGAAAAATAGTTGAAAAATTAAAATTCTTTTTGCATTAATTTTCATTTTAAATCTAGTATTTTTGAAAAATAAAAGAAAAATTTTAGTGATAATTTTTAGAAAAAGTTTATTTTTAGTTAATTCATTAAACTTTGGAAATTCATAAAAAATTCAAAAATACATAAAAAATTCCAATTCTTTTTCCTAAAATTTTCATTTTAAATTTGTGATTTTTAGGTATAAAATTTGTTAAAAGTCGTGCTTTAGATTTTAAATTTCAATTTTAGCTCGCGTTTTAACGTTTTGTGCATTTAAATTTCGTGCTAGTTAATTGTTTTTCAATTCATGCTATTATATTTTGTAGTGTAATCAACAATTCAAAAATCCTTTACTATTCTAAACTCGAATCCGAATTATTCCTAAATTCTCAATTCACGATTTCGTTGGGACACGACCCGAGGAAAAGTACTTCCCGGATAAAAATATACGAATTGTGTTTTCTTTTGTGAGATTTTTTACCTTATATTTCTCTTGATTGAGGAGTATTTTGGAAAAGAATTCTTACGAGATTAATAATACTATACGTATATAAATTTGACTACACCAAATTTTGGCGCCGTTGCCGGGGAAATTTACACTACTAATAACCCTTACTTAGAAGCAATCCTTTGCTCTAATAGATCCTAAGAGATCTTAAGAAGGCTCAAGTTCAGAAATTAAGCAAAAGAAACCAAGAAACAAAGCCCCGGAGTCGTTATTCTAGGC